>ML412076.1:0-16597 GCA_005239525.1 Nicotiana knightiana | reverse complement strand
ACGGATTAGGCTTGGAAATGGTGGATTAATGGCATGAATTTGGGGTTTAGCGCTTGGAAAATTGAGACTTGTAATTAAGGAATTTAGGAGTTGATTGTGGTCGGATTTTGATACATTTTATATGTATAGACTAGGGAAGGGATAAGGATTCTTGTGACGCGATTTTTATCGCATTTCGAGACGTGGGCCCAGGACTTGGGTTTGTCCAATTTCGACAATTGTGCTTAAAATTGATAGCTTTCGATTAGGTTTTGTTCCTTTAGCGTATATTGATGATCTTAATCTTGTTTTGGTTAGATTCGGAGCAATCGGGAGCTATTTGAGGGGTAAGAGCATCGCGGGTTAGTATTGTGGCCCGGTAGAGGTAAGTAATGGCTATAAATCTTTTCCTGAGGGTATGAAACCCCGGACTTCGTATTTTCTCACTATTTTTAGAATAGCGCACGTGTCGGATGACGAGTATGTGGCATGCACTAATTTTTGGATTGGACTTGGTCCTCTCCGCGGCAACAATTGAGTTGCATATTTTTACTCTAAAATCATATGTTAAATTGTGTTCTAAACTATTGCTATATTTTGGCTACAAGCCATGTTTGGGGCCTTGTGCCTACTTGTTTAGACCCCTTGGAGGCTTTTTACTACTATTTTCCTCACTGTGTTGACTTATGATTTACACTCAGTCATGTTATGTTTAACTGATTTCGAACTTAACCTTATTTACACTATTTTGAGATATAAAATGATGTTTCGTCGAGTACCCCGTTTTACTGATATGCCCGGGGGGCTTTTGAGAGTTTTTGACTGAGTGAGGCCGAGGGCCTGATTGTGAGGATATGATATGCCACGAGGTGGCTTGATATTAGCGCTTGGGCTGAAGGATCCCCTCCGGAGTCTGTACACACCCCTAGTGAGCGCAAGTACCTACTGAGTGCGAGTGTCGAGTGACGAGTGATTGGGAGGCATGAGTGATAGTGAGGTTGCCCGAGGGGCTAATACTGAGTGACTGTGAGGTATGCTGAGTTATGTTTTGCCCGAGGGGCGATTTATGATTCATGTTTTGGCCCGAGGGGCTACTTATGACTTATTTCATTTTACACTAATTTCTTCAAGTATCTTTATTTCTGAAATTGTTGGAAAACACATTTTTCAAAGGGCTTTACTGAAGTTGGCTTTTAAGGCATGTTGATTTCATATATATATGCATATACTGTTAGAAAGAAAGGCTATGCTTATTGTGAACTAATGATTTGGTTTTATGTGATTCTTACTGCTTAGACTTGATTTATTTCCATTACTACTGAGTTGGCGTACTCACATTACTCCCTGCACCTCTGTGTGCAGATACAGGTGCTGATACCGAGCGTTAGTCATCTATTTACGTGCGGAGCCGGAGTTGGGACATAGAGGTAGCTGTTCAGTGTCCGCAGCATCTGTGTTTTCCCTTTCTTATTTTGCACCTAGTTCTTCATTCCGGGGTTTTGTATTATAATAGTAGAATTTTTGGTATATTCCTTAGATGCTCATGACATGTTGACTCCGGATCTTGGGGATGGTTTTAGACTGTTTAACTATTTGTTTTGCTTAGTAGATTCAGTAATTTATTTACGTTTATGAAATGTGGGAAACGAGTTGGAAATTTTGGAAAGAAACTGTAAATATGTGATTGTTGGATAGCCTAGTTCCCCGATAGGCTCCATCACGGCCGGTTAGGATTTGGGGTCGTGACAATTTGGTATCAGAGCCTAGGTTACATAGGACTCAACGGTCATGAGCAGGTTTAGTAGAGTCTTGCGGATCAGTACGGAGACATCTGTACTTATCCCCGAGAGGCTGCGCAACCCACAATCTCATTTTTCTTGAATTCTGTCGTGCTATTTTGTTGACTCTGGGAATCTAAACTTCTGTTGTTTCATTCTCTCTCAGATGGTGAGGACTCGCACTACCGATCAGGGTGATCAGCCACCAGCTAGACCAGCGAGAGATCGAGGCCGCGGTCGAGGCCATGGTAGAGGTAGGGGACCAGCCCGTGCAGCATCCAGGGCAGTACCAGTTGATCCCTCTACTATTCAGGATCAGATTCCCACCGCAGATACTCCAGCGGGATAGGCTCAGGCACTGGCAGTGCCTATTGTTATTCCGGGTCATCAGGAGACCTTGGCTCAGATCTTGACTGTGTGTACCACCCTTGCTCAGGCAGTTGCCGCTACTTCTCAGGCCGGGGGAGGCAGTCAGACTCCAGCTTCCCGGACACTTGAGCAGGTTACTCAGGGCCATGAGACACCGGGGGTGGTTCCAGCCCAGCCGGTTGCTCCAGTTCGGGACTTCGTGGTTCCTTCTATGCCAGAGGACGAGCAGCGTAGACTGCCAGGATTCAGTGGTGTTGAGGGCAAGGATGCCTAGGGTTTTCTGGATAAGTGTTAGAGGATGCTGCATACTGCCAGGATTTTGGAAAACAGTGGGGTCTCGTTTGCTACTTTTCAGTTTCTGGTGCTGCTTTCACTTGGTGGGAGTCTTTTGAGAGGCGTAGGCCTGTTGGTTCAGCACCCCTCACCTGGCAGCAGTTCTCCACTATCTTCTTGGAGAAGTATGTACCCAAGTCTCACAGGGAGGAGCAGCGCATGCATTTTGAGCAGTTGCATCAGGGGGAGCTATCAGTGATGCAATATGAGATGCGGTTTCCAGAGTTGGCTTGTCATGCCACCGAGTTGGTCCCTACTGATAGGGAGAGTATTAGGATGTTCGTGGATGGCCTCACTTATCAGCTTCGCCTTTTCATGACTCGGGAGAGAGTATCAGATTCTACATTCGAGCAGGTTGTTGATATTGCTCGAGATATTGAGTCGGTTCACCACCAGGAGCGGGAGGAGAGGGAGGCCAAGAGGCCAAGTGGATCGGGTGGTTCTAATGGTGCTCCTTCCAGGGAGCAGTTTCAGCATAGTAGAGGTCGTTCATTCAGGCCTCCTCAGTCAATCCGCCCAGCCTATAGTGGTGCATCTTTGGGGCATGGTCCCCGCAGTTCTCAACCAGGCCGTTCTTCATTAGGTGCCCTCCCAGCCCAGAGTGCAGCTCGAGCACCACCAGTTCAGAGTTACTCTATGCATGATTATTCTAGTGGCCATTCGGGTGCCAGGGGTTTCTATCAGTCCCCGTCTCCAGCTCCAGGGAGTTGTTTTGAGTGCGGAGAGTTTGGGCACATATGGAGGCAGTGTCCACGTTGTTCTGGTGGTTCTTCTCAGCAGAGGGGACAGCCCTCGACTTCATCTCCAATTACTTCACCACCCGCCCAGATAGCTAGAAGTGGTAGTCAGTCAGCTAGAGGCCGCCCTAGAGAAGGAGGTCGAGCAGGTGGAGGTCAGGCATGTATGTATGCATTTCCAGCCAGGCCAGACGCTATGGTCTCCGATGCAGTGATTGCAGGTATTGTCTCAGTCTGTCGTGGAGATGCTTTGGCTTTATTTGACCCTAGTTCTACATATTCTTATGTCTCGCCATATTTTGCCCATTTCCTGGGTATGCCCCGTGAGTCTTTAGTTACGTATGTTCATGTGTCGACTCCGATGGGCGAGACTATTGTTGTGGACCGTGTGTATCCGTCATGTGTGATATCTATTGGGGGTATGGAGACTCGAGTGGACCTACTGTTACCCAGCATGGTCGATTTTGATGTGATATTGGGCATGGATAGGTTATCTCTGTGTCATGCTGTTCTTGATTGTCATGCTAAGATCGTGACCTCAGCTATGCCAGGATGTCCGAGGGTTGAATGGGGAGGTTCTTCTGAGTATGTTCCTAGCAGGGTGATTTCCTACCTGAAGGCTCAGCGTATGGTTGAAAAAGGGTGTTTATCGTATTTGGCCTTTGTGAGGGATGTCAATGGTGAGACTCCCGCTATTGATTCGGTTTCTATGGTCCGTGATTTTCCGGACGTGTTTCCTGCAGACCTGCCAGGCATGCCACCTGATAGGGACATTGACTTTGGTATTGACCTGGTGCCAGGCACTCAACCTATTCTATTCCACCTTATCGTATGGCACCAGCGGAGCTAAAGTAGTTAAAGGAGTAGCTTCAGGAACTCCTAGATAAGGGGTTCATTTGGCCCAGCGTCACCTTGGGGTGCACCGGTGTCGTTTGTGAAGAAGAAGGATGGTTCTATGCGTATGTGTATTGATTATCGGCAGCTGAACAGGGTTACGGTGAAGAACCGGTATCCCTTGCCTCGTATAGATTACTTGTTTGATCAGTTGCAGGGTGCCAGGGTATTTTCCAAGATTGACCTGCGTTCCGGGTATCATCAGTTGAAGATTCGGGGGCCAGACATTCCGAAGACTGCTTTCAGGACTAGATATGGTCATTATGAGTTTCTGGTTATGTCATTCGGGCTGACCAATGCCCCAGCATCCTTTATGCACTTGATGCATAGTGTATTCCGGCCTTCTCTGGATTCTTTCGTCATCGTGTTTATTGACGATATCTTGGTGTATTCCCAAGCTCGGGAGGATCATGAGCAACATTTGAGAGTTGTGCTTTAGACCTTGAGGGAGAAGAGATTATATGCAAAATTTTCGAAGTGTGAGTTATGGATTGACTCAGTAGCGTTCTTGGGGCACGTGGTTTCTAGTAAGGGTATTCAGGTCGATCCAAAGAAGATAGAGGTAGTGTAGAGCTGGCCTAGACCATCATCAGCTATCGAGATTTGCAGTTTCCTTGGTTTGGCAGGGTACTATCACCGTTTCGTAGAGGGATATTCATCTATTGCAACACCTATGACCAGACTGACCCAAAAGGGTGCTCAGTTCAGGTGGATTGAGGAGTCTGAGGAGAGCTTTCAGAAGCACAAGTCAGCTTTGACTACAGCTCCAGTGTTGGTTTTGCCTACGGGTTCAGGTTCTTATACAGTTTACTATGATGCCTCGAGAGTTGGCCTTGGAGCGGTTTTGATGCAGGATGGTAGGGTGATTGCCTACATGTCCAGACAGTTGAAGGTGCACAAGAAGAATTATCCAGCGCACGATCTTGAGCTAGCAGCTATTGTCCACGCCTTGAATATTTGGCGTCACAATTTGTATGGAGTGCGTTGTGAGATTTTCACTGATCACTGTAGTTTGCAGCATCTTCTTAAGTAGAAGGATCTGAGTTTGCGTCAGAGGAGGTGGTTGGAGCTTCTCAAGGATTATGACCTCACTATTCTATATCATCCGGGGAAGGCCAATGTAGTGGCCGATGCCCTGAGTGGCAGAGCGGAGAGCTTGGGGAGTCTAGCCTACCTTCTAGTAGTAGAGCGACCATTAGCACTTGATGTTCAGGCTTTAGCGGGTCAGTTGGCGATATTGGATCTATCGGAGGACCCGTGGGTATTGGCTTGTGTAGCCTCCAGGTCTTCTCTTTATGATCAAATTAGAACACACCAGTATGATGATCCACACTTGCTCGTTCTTCAGGACAGGGTCCGTCGCAGTGATGCCAAGGATGTGGTTATTGGTGATGATGGGGTCATGAGGATGCAGGTCCAGATTTGTGTTCCCAATGTGGATGGACTTCGAGATTTGATTCTAGTTGAGTCCCATAGTTCGTGGTATTCCATCCATCCGGGTGCCGCAAAGATGTATCAGGATCCGAGACAACATTATTGGTGGAGGGGGATGAAGAGGGATATTTTCGAGTTTGTAGCTCGGTGTCTCAACTGTCAGCAGGTCAAGTATGAGCACCAGAGACCGGATTGCTTCAGAGATTAGATATTCCGGAGTGGAAGTGGGAGCGGATCACCATGGACTTCGTAGTTGGGCTTCCACGGACTTTGAGGGATTTGATGCTATATGGATTATTGTGGATCGGCTGACCAAGTCCGCGCACTTCATTCATGTTGGTACTACTTATTCTTCGGAGCGGTTAGCTGAGATTTACATCCTGGAGATTGTCTGATGCATGGGGTTCCAGTTTCTATCATTTCTGACAGAGGTACTCAGTTCACATCTCAGGTTTGGAGGGTCGTGCAAAGGGAGTTAGTTACTCAGGTCGAGTTGAGCACAGCGTTTCATCCTCAAACCGACGGGTAGTCGGAGCATACTATTCAGATTTTGGAAGATATGTTGTGTGTCTGTGTCATTGATTTTGGGGGTTCATGGCTCCGTATGAGGCTTTATATGGTAGGAGGTGCAGATATCGGGTTGGTTAGTTCGAGCCGAGCGAGGCTAGACTATTGGGCACAGACTTGGTTCAGGATGTGTTGGGTAAGGTGAAGTTAATTCAGGAGCAGCTTCGTACGGTGCAATCTATCAGAAGAGTTATGCGGACTGGAAGGTCCAAGATGTGTCTTTCATGGTTGGGGAGAAGGTGCTGCTGAAGGTGTCGCCCATGAAGGGTGTTATGAGGTTTGGGAAGAGAGGAATCTGAGTCCCCGGTTCATTGGGCCCTTTGAGGTGCTTCAGGGGATTGGGGAGGTGGCTTATAGACTTGCCTTGCCTCCCAGCTTATCGAGTATTCATCTGGTGTTCCATGTTTTGATGCTCCGGAAGTATGTTGGTGACCCGTCTCATGTTTTGGACTTCTGCACGGTTCAACTCGAGGGTGATATGTCATATGAGGTGGAGCCAATGGCTATTTTGGGTCGTCAGGTCATAAAGTTGAGGTCTAAGGATATAGCTTCAGTGAAGGTTCAGTGGAGAGGACAGTCGATGGGGGATGCCACCTGGGAGACCGAGCAGGAGATGCGGAGCAGATATCCTCACTTATGCGAGACTCCATGTATGTTTCTAGACCCGTTCGAGGACGAACATTTGTTTAAGAAGGGGAGGATGTAACGACTCAGTCAGTCGCTCCGTGAGATTAGCCCCGTTTTCCCCATTTATGCTTTATCATATGCTTAGCCTATTTATGTTATGTTGGGTCGGTTGGTTCGGGTTCGGAGTGGTTGTGGAGAACTGAGACACTTAGTCTCTTAAATTGGCTTAATAGTTGGAAAAGTCAACTTGGAGTTGACTTATTGGTAAACGACCTCAGAATGTAGATTTTATGGCTCAGACAACTTCATTAGGTGATTTGGAACCTAGGAGTGTGTTCGGAATGAAGTTTTGATGTCCAGTGTAGGTTTAGGCTTGAATTGGCGAAAATTAGTTTATGGCGATTTCCGGTTGGCAGGGGAAAATAGGCTATCGGGGTCAAAATGGAATTCCGGAAGTTGGAGCAGGTTCGTAATGTCATTTTGGATATGTGCGCAAATTTTCAGGTTAATCGGATGTGTTTTTCATAGTTTCGGCATCCTTAGTGAAATTTAGAAGTTTCAAAGTTCATAGGCTTGAATTTGATGTGATTTTAGTGTTTTTGCGTTGTTTTTGGTGTTTTGAAGGCTCGACTAAGTTCCAATGAGGTTATGGGATGTGTTGGTATGTTTTGTTGGGGCTCCGAGGGGCTCGGGATTGATTTCAGATGGTTAACGGAGGTTTGGACTTAGGAATTTTCAGCAAAGTTCCTGTTGGTGTCATTTTACTGGTGTGGCTGCACTTGCGGATGGGGAGCCGCAGGTGCGGGCCCGTAGAAGCGGAAAGGAATCCGCAAATGCAGAACTTAGGCACCTCAGCGTGGGACCGTAGATGCGGACATGGGACCGCACCTGCGGAGTCGCAGGTTCGGAAAAGGAGTCGCAGGTGCGGAATTTGGACTTTTAGTGGAATTACGCAGGTGCGCACCTGGGTCCGCAGGTGCGAAGAATGGGCTGCTGGTGCGGATTAACTAGGCAGGAGGTATAAATTGGTGCCTCCGCAAAAGTTTGGCATTTCTTTCATTTTTGGATGCGGGTTGAGCCAATTTGGGAGCAATTTGAAGGAGGAATTCGAGAGTTTTCAGTGGAGGTAAGTTTCCCGGACTATAAAGTCGATTCCATGTTATTTTGTGACGGATTAGGCTTGGAAATGGTGGATTAATGGCATGAATTGGGGGTTTAGGAATTGGAAAATTGAGACTTGTAATTAAGGAATTTAGGAGTTGTTTGTCGTCGGATTTTGATACATTTGATATGTATAGACTCGGGAAGGGATAAGGATTCTTGTGACGCAATTTTTATCGAATTTCGAGACATGGGCCCGGGGCTCGGGTTTAGCCAATTTCGGGAATCTTGCTTAAAATTGATGGCTTTCAATTGGGTTTTGTTCCTTTAGCGTATATCGATGATGTTAATCTGGTTTTGGTTAGATTCGGATCAATCGGGAGCCGATTTGAGGGGCAAGAGCATCGCGGATTAGTATTGTGGCCCGGTAGAGGTAAGTAATGGCTATAAATCTTGTCCTGAGGGTATGAAACCCCGGACTTCGTATTTTCTCACTATTTTTAGAATGGCGCACATGTCGGATGACGAGTATGTGGCGTGCACTGATTTTTGGATTGGACTTGGTCCTCTCCGCGGCAACTATTGAGTTGCGTATTTTTACTCTAAAATCATATGTTAAATTTTGTTCTAAAACTATTGCTATATTTGGGCTATAAGCCATGTTTGGGGCCTCGTGCCGACTTTTTTAGACCCCTTGGGGTTTTTTACTGCTATTTTCCTCACTGTGTTGACTTATGATTTACACTCAGTCATGTTATGTTTAATTGATTTCGAACTCAGCCTTATTTACACTATTTTGAGATATAAAATTATGTTTTGGGTCGAGTACCCCGTTTTACTGATACGCCCGAGGGGCTTTTGATAGTTTCTGACTGAGTGAGGCCGAGGGCCTGATTCTGAGGATATGATATGCCACGAGGTGGCTTGATATTAGCACTTGGGCTGAAGGAGCCCCTCCGGAGTCTGTACACACCCCTAGTGAGCGCAGGTACCTACTGAGTGCGAGTGCCGAGTGACGAGTTATTGGGAGGCATGAGTGACAGTGAGGTTGCTCGTGGGGCTGATACTGAGTGACTGTGAGGTATGCTTAGTGATGTTATGCCCGAGGGCAATTTATGATTCATGTTTTGGCCCGAGGGGCTACTTATGACTTATTTCATTTTACACAAAATTCTTCAGGTATTTTTATTTCTGAAATTGTTGGAAAACACATTTTTCAAAGTATATTACTGAAGTTGGCTTTTAAGGCATGTTTATTTCATATATATATGCATATATTGTTGGAAAGAAAGGTTATGCTTATTGTGAACTGATGATCTGGTTTTATGTGTTTCTTACTGCTTAGACTTGATTTATTTCCATTACTACTGAGTTGGCATACTCACATTACTCCTTGCACCTCTGTGAGCAAATACAGGTGCTGATACCGAGCGTTAGTCATCTATTTCCGTGCGGAGCCGGAGTTGGGACATAGAGGTAGTTGTTCAACGCCCGCAGCATCTCTGTTTTCCCTTTCTTATTTTGCACCTAGTTCTTCGTTCCGGGGTTTTGTATTATAATAGTAGACTTTTTGGTATATTCTCTAGATGCTCATGACATGTTGACTCCGGAATATTTCCTGTCTTGATGAACCGATGACTGTGACATGAAATGAGAAAACTCAACAAAAGGACAGCGATTTAGAAGAAGAGGATGTCATACCCGATGAAATTGTCAGAGAAGTTGAGAATTTCGAGAACAGACCTAAGTCCAACCTGGACGAAACTGAGGTAGTCAACCTGGGAGATTTAGAGACTGTCAAAGAAACTCGCATCAGCATCCATTTGTCGCCATCAGAGAAAGAGGAATACACACAATTCTTGAAAGAGTATGAAGACATATTTGCATGGTTGTACGACGACATGACTGGTCTATGTACATCCATTGTGGATCACAAGCTGCCAACCAATTCAATGTGCCCGCCGGTAAAGCAGAAGCTCAGGAAATTCAAGACTGACATGAGCCTGAAAATCAAGGAGGAAGTTACCAAGCAAATCAACGCCAAGGTCCTCAGGGTAGTTGAATATCCAACATGGTTAGCCAACATCGTGCCAGTGCCCAAGAAAGACAAAAAATTTAAGGTTTGTGTCGACTACCGGGATCTCAACCGGACCAATCCAAAGGATGATTTCCCCCTTCCAAATATACACATCCTGATTGAAAATTGTGCAAAGCATGAACTTTAGTCATTCGTGGATTGTTTCGCCGGATACCATCAGATTTGGATGGACGATGAAGATGCTGAGAAAATGGATTTCATCACGCCGTGGGGAGTCTACTGTTATAAGATGATGCCATTCAGCTTAAAGAATGTTGGGGCCACTTATATGAGGGCTATGACCACTATCTTCCATGACATGATACATAAAGAGATCGAGGTATATGTGGACGACGTCATTATCAAGTCCAAGAAAGCCACCAAAAATATAGCAGGTCTGAGGAAGTTCTTCAACAGGTTACGGAAATACAACCTGAAATTAAACCCCGCGATGTGTGCATTCGAGGTTCCTGCCAGAAAATTACTTGGGTTCATCGTCAACCGCCGAGGAATAGAACTGGATCCATCAAAATTCAAATCCATCCAAGAGCTACCACTGCCAAAGAACAAGAAAGGTGATGAGTTTCCTGGGGCACCTTAATTACATCAGTCGGTTCATATCCCAGTCCATATTCATATGTGAACCGATCTTCAAGATGTTAAAGAAGGATGTTGCAACCAAATGGACCGAGGATTGTCAAAAAGCTTTTGATAGAATCAAGGAATACTTGTCAATGCCACTAGTTTTTGTTCTGCTAGAGCCAGGTAGACCCTTGCTACTCTACCTTGCGGTATTAGATGGAGCTTTCGGATGCGTTCTATAGAAGCACGACGAGACAGGAAGAAAGGAACACGCTATCTATTATCTAAGTAAGAAGTTCACTCCATACGAGGCACGGTAATCTCTACTAGAGTGTACCTGCTGTGCTCTAACCTGAGTAGCCCAGAAGCTGAGGCACTACTTCTGTGCCTACACGACATATCTCATATCAAGGATGGATCCCTTGAAGTACATCTTTCATAAGCCCATGCCCACTGGCAAGCTGGCTAAGTGGAAAATCCTGCTAAGTGAATTCGACATCGTGTATGTGACTCAGAAAGCGGTCAAGGGACAAGCATTGGCAGATCATCTTGCCGAGAACCCTGTGGGAGGAGAATACGAACCTCAGAAAACATATTTTCTCGATGAAAAAGTATTATTCATAGGAGAAGACATTGCTGAGTTCTATGAGGGTTGGATAATGCTCTTCAACGGAGAAGCCAATTTCAAAGGAGTCGGTATTGGAGCAGTCTAGGTGTCAAAAATTGGCCAACATTATCCGGTATCTGCTAACTCAGATTCCCCTACACCAACAATATGGCAGAGTATGAAGCTTGCATCATAGGGCTCAACATGGCCATTGACATGAATGTTCAAGAGCTGCTAGTAATTGGTGATTCAGACCTGCTAATACACCAAGTACAAGGAGAATGGGCTACCAAGAATTCCAAGATATTGCCGTATCTTCACCATGTGCAGGATTGAGAAAGAGGTTCACAAAGACAGAATTTCGGCACTTCCCCAGAATTCAACGAGTTTGCCGATTCATTGGCCACTCTATCATCCATGATATAGCATCTAGATAAGAACTTCATTGACCCTATTCCAGTAAAGATCCATAGCCAACCGGCATATTGTGCCCATGTTGAAGAAGAAGCATATGGAAAACCATGGTTCCACGATATCAAGGAGTATTTTTCAAAGGGAGAGTACCCAGAGCTTGCAAATCATACTCAGAAACACACGTTTCAGAGATTGTCCAATAGTTTCTTTCACAGCGGAGGAACCCTATACCGGAGAAATCCCGATATGGGATTATTGAGTTGTGTCGATGCAAAATAAGCCTCCAAACTACTTGAAGAGATACATGACGGGACTTGCGGCCCATATATGAATGGTTTTGTCTTGTCCAAGAAGATACTCAGAGCCGGTTACTTCCCGATGACCATGTAAACGGACTGCATCCAGTATGTCCAAAAATGCTACTGATGTCAGGTACATGCATATATGATAAAGGTACCCCCAAATGAGCTCAATGCAACAAGCTCGCCTTGGCCATTCGTCGCCTGGGGAATGGACGTCATTGGACCGATCGAGCCTACAGCCTCAAATGGACATAAGTTCATCTTAGTAGCTATTGATTATTTCACCAAATGGGTCGAAACAGCATCTTACAAAGCAGTGACTAAGAAAGTCGTGGCAGACTCTGTCCGCGACCACATTGTTTGTCAGTTTGGAGCTCCAGAATCAATCATCACCAAAAACGGATCCAATATAAACAGTGATCTGATGAAATCCATGTGCGAGACTTTCAAAATCAAGCACAAGAATTCCACAGAGCTCAGATGAATGGAGTTGTAGAAGCTGCCAACAAGAACATCAAGAAGATATTGAGAAAGATGATAGAAAGACACAAACAGTGGCATGAAAAGCTATCATTTGACTTACTGGGATACCGCACCACAGTCCGCACATCAACTGGGGAAACTCCTTACTTTCTGGTTATGGTACGGAAGCTGTTATTCCCGCCAAAGTGGAAATTCCTTCCTTAAGAATCATACAAGAAGGTGAGCTCAGCGATGCAGAATGGATAAGAAGTCGTTATGAGCGGCTACCCTCATAGACGGGAAAAGGATGAATGCAATATGTCACAGACAACTTTATCAGAGCAGAATGACCAGAGCCTTCAACAAAAGAGTCAAGCCAAGACAGTCACACTGGGGAAGCTGGTGTTAAAGAAGATCTTTCTGCATCAAGATGATGCCAAAGGGAAATTCTCTCCCAACTGGCAAGGTCTGTATATGGTTCATCGAGTATTGACAGGAGGAGCTCTCATACCTGCATAAATGGACGGAGAGGTCTGGCCAAAACCAATCAATTCTGATGCAGTTAAGCGCTACTATGTGTAATTCTTTATGCTCTTCTCAAATGATGTAAATTGAACTACGCATGAACTGATTCTCATCTAAGAGGGGATACGTAGGCAGCCATATAGGTTCGATCACAACACAATTCAATCTCATTCCCTCCCNCCCCCCCCCCCTCCTTCCCACAATTGGAAACTGGGGCAGAATTTTGAGGAGGACCCTCAAAATTCCGAAGCAAGTTCAGCCGACCGAAGCATGCGCAATAGTCAGAGACGTCAACCCATCTAACTTAGGCAGAATTTTGAGGAGGACCCTAAAAATTCCGTAGCATGAGAGGTTTCAATGTCTTAAAATATATTTTATACTATGTCTTTGCAAAACCAAGCATGCTTGTTTTCATAAAATAGCTCTGTTTAGCAAATTCTACCCCGATAACTTGAACAGGATCATCAAACCAAGAAGAAAGAGTCAACCAAAGCCAGCGGGGATACGAACCGACCTTCCCCATCTATAGAACTCACGATTTTTCTTTGGATGCAGGAATAAAGGTGTAACGACCCGATCGGTCATTTTGTGTTATTGGACCCCGTTCCCCTAAATGAAACCTCCCATAGTGGCTTATTGTGATTCATGACTTGCGGGGGCGGGTGGTCCGGGATTCGGAAGTGTTTAGAGTGCTATAGGAATACTTGGTTCCTTAAGGTTGACCTCTAAGGCCAAGTTTGACTTCGGTCAACATTTTGGGTAAACGACCTCGGAATCATGTTTCTTTAGTTCTGGTAGNATCGAGATCCGAATGGAATTTCGAGATCGGGAATAGTTTTTTTATGTCACTTATGACTTGCCTGCAAAATTTGGTTTCATTCCGAGTAGTATAGGTCGGTTCGGCGCGTTGTTAACGAAGTCAAGAAAACTTAAAGTTCTTAACTTTGGTTCTAGGGGTTTTGAGGTGTGATTTTGAGTTTTAGCATTGTTTTGGGTGTTCCGAAGGCTTGAGAGAGCCTGTGTTATTATTTGGGACTTGTTGGTGTATTTGGATGGGGGTTCGGGTGGGCCTAGGTTCCTCCCGGACACCACACGAGGCCAAAAACCAGTTGAAATAGCTACTGGTGCACCTGTTCTGGTGTTGACCGCAGGTGCGGTTGCCCAGTCACAGGTCTCGCAAGTCCGACCTCCAGCGGGCAGGACATTTCTCGCAGGTGCGAAAAAAGTTCCGCAGTTGCGGTCTCCACTCCGCAGGTGCGAGCCCAGGCTTCCTCTTCCATTTCCGCAGGTGCGAGACCGCGGGTGCGGTCCTCGAGCTGCAGGTGCAGAAACACTGTCAGACAGTGTGTTTCTTAAATAGGGATTCTTCATTATTTCTTCACTTCTTCCTCCATTAGAACACCTTGAGAGCCTTGGAAAAGGGCTCAACAATTCAACCATTGAAAGGTAAGTAGATTCTATACTAGAGTTAGTTAATGCATGCATTCTTAGTGGAATTTAACTACTTAATTAGTGAAAATTTAGGAAGTTGGGTAGTAACCTAGGACCTTTGAGTTTAGAAAATTACCCGTGAAATGGCTATGAAATCATTCAAAAATCGTATATTAATGATCCTTAGGCTATGGGTGAGTGTTTTCTTCAAAACATTTTGGAATCCGAGCATGCGGGCCTGGGGTTGGTTTTAGGATTTCTTCAAGAATGGAGAATTTGACTTAGTAGTAGGAGGATTTCCATACTTTGAGCATAAATTGATGATTTCGTATAACATTTGTCTAGTTTCGAGTCCTCGAGTGTAGAGTTTAGAGTTTCGGGCGCGTTCTTAGTCCGGGGAGCAGATTCGACACGAAGTGAGTCTCCTTTCTAACCTTGTAAGGGGGAATTGTCCCCCTAGGTGCCTTAAATGACTATGTGCTAATGTTTGTGGGGGCTACGTATGCGCAAAGTGATGAGAGTCCGTACGTAGCGACTATTATTGTTATGTCCGGGTAGTTAGGCCTACACCATGCCTTATGTTTTCCTTGAAATGAACTATATGCTTAGTGAATTAATGTTACATGCGGCTTGTTTCCCTGAGATCATGGAATTTAAGTAATTTTAAGGAATTGTTCACGAAAAGTAATTTATAAAGAATAAATGTGTGGATTGTGTGTGCATGTGACCGCTTCGCAATTTACATTCCGCGAGCGGAGTGTTATTTCCCCCACTCTCATGGGAGCGGGCCGTACGCCACGGCGAGATTGAAAGATATATATTATGGTTCGGGCCGTTCGACCCTCGGCAGTGCACAAATATGATCATTATGATGGCTCAGGCCGGTTGTCCTTATCCTGTATGCGCATGTTAAATTGTTAATGATTCTTTTTTATGGATTTTGAGTGGTCAGATTTTTTTTTAAAGGAAAGAAAAGAATAATGAAGTAGAAATTGTATATTTACTTCCAGTATTTATTTGAATTACTGTTATTTTAAATGTTTACTGCTTTTATCATCCTTGTATGTCTGTTACTGATATTATATCTTGCTAATCATTTTGTTGGACCTTAGTGAGTGTCAAGTCGACCTCTCGTCACTACTTCTTCGAGGTTAGGCGGGATACTCACTGGGTACATATTTGTTTATGTACTCATGCTACGCTTCTGTACTTAATTGTACAGGTTCTGAGGCTGGTGCATCTGGTTATCAGACCGGAGCTCGATTCTGATCTTAGTTGGACCCGACTTCACGGTGAGCTGCTTCTCCTGACGATCCTCAGCAGCACCATGGAGTTTTCTTTTGCTTATTTCCCGTCTATTTCTTTGAGACAGTAGGATTGTATGTTATGTTTTGTATAATCTGTTAGTATGCCCGTAGGACTTGTGATACTAGTTCCTGGCACACACGTAGTTGTTAGTTTGGTTTGCGGGTCTGTATATATATATATATATATATATATATATATATATATATTGGCTCATTCCTCTTTTTGACTGCTTTTGGTAAAAAAAACGGCTTGCTATCTTTTTCAATTAATGTTTTTGAACTTTAAAACTCGGCACGTATTGGGATGTTTAACCGAGCAGAGGAGGAATCATTAGTAATTTAAGTGTGGGCTTGCCTAACGCCGGTGTTCAAAATTTTCTCAACATAATGTGACTGGTCAAGGAAAATTCCATCACATGTTCTAGTAATTTTTATTCCAAGAATGAAATTTGCCTCACCCAAATCTTTCATGTCAAAATGGCTACTAAGCATGCTTTTAGTTTGTAACAATAATGTTAGGGCAAATATTCATAAATCATCAATATAAAGACAAACAACAACATGTGAATTATTCCAAGACTTATGATAGGTGCACTCATCACACATTTTGATTTAGCCGACTTTCACTCATGCATGAATATTCAAAATTTTCATGCAAGAAATTTTATTTATTTTATCCGCACTATTTCTAGAATTATAAAATTTTGTTTTTCATGAAAAAACATATCACATATTCATGAAAAATATAAGGTAAAATATTTATATCTTTCCCCTGCTTGAGCTAAGAAAGTAAAAAAATACTTTACCCTACTATCTCTTAAAGAGAGTGAACTTCTATCTTGATATCCGCTATTTTTCAACTGCATAGAAAAAATTTGAATCTCCTTAAAATTGTTGGTAAAAATTACAAGTAATTACAGTTGAAAAATAACATGCAGAAAAATAAATAAATATTTTTCAGGGTGAGGCACGAATATCTCGCTCTCTTTAAGGAGATTCAAGCACACTGTAGTAGTATCTTGACCGGTTCAGCAATAATACTCTTGACTTGTCCTCTCCAGGATATAACAA
>ML412075.1:861-18049 GCA_005239525.1 Nicotiana knightiana | reverse complement strand
TTGTAAGCATATGGCTTTATCAGTCTCCCCGGGATGGTATTATGCACTTAGCGTGCTTATGATTGATATTCAATAATTTCTAATAGTGAGCAATTCAGCTCCATATATATTTCCTTATGTGAATTTTATGTGTGCACCGGGCGGCACGTTGCCACGGGTATGTTATTCGGATCGGGTTGCACGCCGCAACAGTGTGATGATGAGTCACGTTCCTATATTTATTTTTCTTGTGTTTTATTTCCATTTTCTGAGGGAAGTTCACATTAGTTGCGCGGGTTGAGTAATCCCTTCCTGAGTTATTCCCTATGTATCATGTTCGAGTTGTGGCCTATTTGCGCGATGTGGTATCATGTGAGACTGTTGGCCATGTTTGGGGTGATTTGTTGTCTGAGCAGTTCATACTGGGTGAGACGAGATTATCCGATCAGGGATCAGTGTGATAAGGTTATGTGAAGTGTATATTAAAGAAAAAATACCATTATTCGGTTCATAATGAGGTGATGATTCTAGTCAAGATGAGATATTGAATGATTTGTTAACTCCGCAGTTGGTTATGAATTTCTACACATCTCCTCCGTTGTGGTGGTATCGTCAGCATTATAGCAGGATGTATGTATATTTGTTATGAGGTGCATCGGGAGCATCAGATCCGTGAAATTTTGGCTATTAAGGTTCAGGGAACGTCATTGTGGTTAGATGATGAATTTTGCGGTGCATGGTGCTAATTCAGCAAAGGTATGCAGTCATGTTCTGGTATATCGTGTGGTAGTTGAAACAGTGTTTATATATTGGAACTAGGCCTGGCCGAGAAATTTCAGGTGTTGGAACTGGATTCCGAGCTTATTATGTGGATAAAAGAAGAGATCTTCAGATTTAATCAAGCTAATGTACTCAACCAGGTTGTGGTAGCACGGGCAGGTGCTCGAAATGTTAAACAGTGATTTCAGATAACTCCAGAGCAGTTTTTAGCACGTTCGAGGACGAACATCTGTTTAAGTGGGAGAGAATCTAACGACCCGACCGGTCGTTTTTAGCTCTAGCACGTCGTTCATCGATTTGAAGTCGTGAGCAGCTCTATTTCATGTATTATGACTTGTAGGTGTGGTCGGAATTGAATTTCGAAAAGTTTAGAGTTGGTTTGAAAAGAAAATTCTCATTTCAGAAGCCTTAAGTTCGAGAAATTGACTAAGATTGGAATTTTGAGTAAACGACCTCCGAATCAGGATTTGAAGGTTCATGCGGGTTCGTATGATGATTTCAGACTTGGGCGTATGTCCAAATCGGGCTTTGGATAACCCGGGAGCGTTTCGGTGCATATTGTGGAACTCAGCATTTTTGAAGAAATTTTCTAAGTTCGGCTTGAAGCGCATTTCAGTGATATTGATGTCCGTTTGGGATTCCGAGCCCGGGAATAGCTCCGTATGGTGATTCTTGAGTTAGGAGCACCATCAGAAGTGAATTCGGATGTCCGTAGGTTATTTTGAAGTCATTTGGCTAAAGATAGAAATTTGAAGGTTTTTGAGATATCCGACCGGAAGTTGAAATTTTGATATCGGGGTCGGAATGCGATTCCGGAAGTTGGAGCAGGTCTGTAATGTCGAATATGACTTGTGTGCAAAATTTGAGGTCAATCGGGCGTGATTTGATAGGTTTCGGCATCAAATGTGGAAGTTTAAAAGTTCTAAGTTCATTATGCTTGAATCGGGCTGCAATTCATGATTTTGATGTTGTTTGATGTGATTTCAAGGCTCGACTAAGTTCAAATGAGGTATTGGGACTGGTTGGTAGTTTTAGTTGAGGTCTCGGGGGCCTCGGGCGTGTTTCGGATACTCAACGGGTCGATTCTTGCCTTGTGAGGATTGCTGGTTTTCTGGTGTGAGTGCAACAAGTTTTTACTCTATGCGATCGCGTGAGTGGGTATGAGATCGCATAGAAGGATTTGGGAGGCTACTGATTTTGGCTTGTGCGATCACAGGTAAGTGTATGCGATCGCACAATAGAGGAAATGTGGGGGTTGCTGTTTTGGCCTATGCGAATGCAGGGGTGAAGCTGCGATCGCGGAGAAGGAAATTTGGAGCGACCTGGGAATGGTTGTGCGATCGCATGAATTAGAGTGCAATCGCGTAGGGAAATTATGGAGGCAACACAGAAGGCCTATGCGATTGCGGAGGCGTTTGTGCGATCGCATAGAAGGATGCCTGGGCGGTGTATTATTTTAAGACGGGATTTGGGCCATTTCTTCATTTTTCACTTAGTGTGGACAATTTTGGAGGAGCTTCAAGAGAGGGTTTTCGTCAAGGATCACAAGGTAAGTAATTCCTTCATGTTTCTAAGTTAAATACAAAGTTATTACATGGAATTATACATGAAAATTGTGGAAAATTTTGGAAAATATTGAAGAAAACCTAAAAATGGTATTTTTTATTTCCACCACAAATTTGAGCATGAAATTTAGTGTAAATTGTATATTTGAGCTAGTAAGGCTATGGGTAGAATATATCTTCGAGAAATTTCGGATTCCGGGCACGTGGGCCTGAGGGCATTTTGGTCAATTCACTAAGCGGAGTTGAGAAATTATATAATTTGGAATTTGTTGCAAATATTAGAGTATATTTTCATTGGTTTGTCGTTGTTTGGATAGTTTCGAAGCATTGTGCAACAATTTGAGTCATCGGAAGGGCTTGGAAGCCGGTTATAGAATTTCGGAGCGAAGTAAGTCTCCTTTCTAACTTTGTGAGGGGGAATTGTCCCCCTACGTGAACTAATTAAGTATGTGCTACTATCTGCGGGGGACTACGTACGCACGAGGTGATGGGAGTCCGTGCGTAGCTACTATTATGCCATGTCCGGGTAGTCTAGGACCCACTAGCATACCTTGCGTGTTGTACATGTGATCCTGCCACTAATATTAGGCTGTAAATGCTATTGAATTCCTAAGAAGACTAGAGTGTACCTTTCATAATTATTTAGAAAGAGAATTGATTCCTCCATGGATAATTGTATACCTGATAAGGTTATATTATTGAATATTATTAAACTTGGCAAATGAGTTTCATAACAAATATTTAAAAGTTATTTTTCATGTTCCTTTAAGAAGAATTTTACCACTTTCCTGAGTAATTGTTGTCTTGATAAAAATGCGAATTTATTATGTTAATATGTGTACATATGAGCACCTGAGTCGCAGGTATGATTCGCGAGCAGGCTAGCCTTGTTATTTTATGTTGACCGCGTCGCATGATCGATTCGCGAGCGGGGAAAATATAGATGCATCTATGGTTCTAGCCGTTCGACCCTTCGGCAGTGCACCGTTTATTATTGTTGGTCCGATCCGTTTGACCATCGGCATTGCTTGCGCATGATATTTACTGCGTATTTGCTGTGATTTTTGCCTGATTAATGGCCTGGAATTTTAAGTTGTCAACTGAAATGACAGAGATTTAAAGTTATTAAAATATTTGGAAGAAGTTGTTCCTTCTCGTTGATTATTTGTTATTTAGTTAAATCACCCATGTTTGATTAACTGTTATTGAAATGACGAAGAGTTAAAGTGTTAAATGTTGAAGGATTGATATTATTCATTCCTGATTTTAATAAATTACCTATGATAATTATACTTAGTGTCACACTTGAATATACTAAATTGACCTCTAGCAAGTGTCTGATCCAACCTCTCGTCACTACCTCTGAGAGGTTAGGCGGGCGATTTACTTAGTATACGTTGTTTTCGTACTCATGCTACAGTTGCTGTGCATTTTCATTGCACATGTACTTTCACAGCGATGTGGCTGGTTTGGGGACTTAGGCAAGCTGCACCATCCGGAGGCGATCCGTAGCTGACAGAGTCTCCCTCGTATTGTATTCATTTTGTTTTAAATTTCAGTGTCCAATTTGTATCTCGGACAAGCTTTGTAATGATTGTATAAATTCTTAGAAATTGCTCATGCACTTGTAACACCGGGTTCTGGGAAGTGTTTGGGATTTACTGCAATAAAAATCAAAATTGTTTACTTGTCGTATTTACTTAACGGAAATTTTTGTTCAGTTATATTCAATAAAGTGAAAAGTAATGATTTCAAAAATGCTAAAACATGAAATTTAACTTGACTATTTAAATGATTGACTTGCCTGACAATGGTGTACGGTGCCATCACGACCTTATGAATTTCGGGTCGTGACATATATGAATTGTTTTTTTAAATAATTCAAACTAATAGGTCTATGTTTAAGTGTAGGTGGTTCCATCGACTGAATATTTGCATACGGTGAACGATGAAGGAAGGCATTACACCGTGTGCCTCTTAGAGAGAAAATGCAGTTGTGGGCGGTTCCAAGTCGACGGATTACTGTGCCCACATGCTTGGGATTTCTTGAAGAGCAAGTTTCTAATGCCAGAAGATTATTGCTCTGAGTATTACAAACCAAAGTCTGTTGTAATGACATATGAGGTTCCCGTGTATCCGTTGCCGGACCGAAAAGAATGGAATATACCAGCACATATATATCAGATGAAGTTGTATTACCATCCAAATGGAAAAGACCTCTTGGAAGACCAAAGAAGAAGCGTGATAAGTCGTTCATTGAATTGTTGCAGAAGAAAAATCAACATTCGTGTAGCATATGTGGGAAGGAATGACATAATAAGCGTACTTGTAGAAATGCTCCACATAGAAATTAGTTCACATTCTGGCTTGTATTAATGCTATAACGAATTGTCATATATTCCGGTGAAATTTAGAATCTATTCTGGATATATTTAGTTGGTGTATTAAAAAATACGACTATTATATTACTTCATTATATCTGAATATAGATCAATACAATCACTGAATACATATGATTACACTCAGTTATATACATAGGATATGATTGTATTGTAAAAAGATGTAATACTTCAATCAACAGAACTGATGAATTTTTTGAATACATATCGTATATCATAGATTGAATATGATTTCTGAATATTAAATACATGTATTCAGATACACATGAATACATATTAATACAACCTGTTACACACGTATACATGTCTACATATGTATTGTACAAATTCCTAAATACACTTGAATACATATGCATACAGATGAATACAGATGAATAAAAGCAGCTGAATACATAATACATGTATTTAAAATACACCTGAATAAATATTTATACAATATATTATATAAATATGAAGGTCTAAATACACCTGATGAAAATAGTTAATACATCGATTTGGATACTTGAAATGATCGTATATAAACACTGTTGATACAGTGACTAAAAAAAAAATTTTGCTAAACTAAATACCATCTTTACCAACAGACTGTCCAAAAAAACAGTATTCACAAAAAAAAACCCCATCGAAGACTACATTCACCTAAGACTACTCTAACATTATCTTAACCGACGTATCAAAATCTGTGATTTGCATAACAATCTTTGAAGTTGCTTCGCTCTCACTAATGGCATCAACGTCTATCTTCTGCGTATCATAGTCCCAAAGGAGGGCACCATATCTTTGACGTTGTAAATTGGCATCAAATTTTGTTTCAGGAACCAAACCAATGGTGCTCATAAACTCTGCGTATGCTGCGACATGTGCCCCACAATCCCTGAAAAAAATACATTAAAATAGTTAAAAACAATTGATATTATTAGAAAAAATTTACAAGGAAGAGGATTAAATACATACATGCTCCCGGATTTTTGTTGAGGTAGATTTGAAATGAAAACACGATTAAAGGGAACAGTTTGTGTCTTGTCACTGTATGCTGAGTCATGAGACCAATCTATGCCTTGCTTATCTCTGTAAAAACCACTGATCGATAGATACAGAGGTACAAGCTTATCTAGCTTATTGGTCTCAGAAGCCGCATATGCATCATTTCATGCTGATCTATATGAGTCATACACTTTGATACATCTATCCTTGAATGAGACAACTGCCAATATCCAATGAAGTTTGTCCTTTAAGTTGACTGGTATCAAGACATTGTCAACAGTATGCCACGGTACATTTGCCAGCAATTTGTAGCCCCTTATTTATTCATATATCACATACTCTTCTTTGGCTACGTTTGCATTACTATCTGTATCAGCATACCTGTCGAATATTTCAGTTATTCTTGTCTTGAATATACAATCAACAGTTGTATACTTAAAGTTGGGTATTTGGTTGTACTTGACCTTCTTTCTCAAGTAGTAAAAGATGACATCAATATGCTACATATAAAATTGAATACATAGCGTCAATGCATTGAATGAAATTCAGAAAAATTCAACTGCTGAAAACAGAATTGAACTTCCAAAATTGTATATTACATACATAATGCTGAAAACATGTATGTATTTTATACAAAGTACATTTTAAACTATATGTTACAAAATTGAACTTCTAAAATTGTATGTTACATACATAATATTGAATACATGTATTTTTATTTGATACTGTATGTTACAAAGTTGAATTTGTAAAACTGTATGTTATATACATAATACAGAATACATGTATTTATTAGATACATAATACATTTAATAAACTTAATCTTGAAGGAGTTTAACTCACATTGTCATTCCATAGTTTGCCGTCAAATGAGAGAAGGTATGTGATGACCCAAGGGGTTATTTTATGAATTAAGACTCCATTCTAGGCTTATTAGCCATAAAAAACTAATTTTAATTCCCTCGATTTGCATGCACAGTCCGTGCATGAAACCAGAAAGCTTTTATGTGAAGAAGAAATAATAATTTTTAGAATTAAAATTTGGTTTTAGTTGACTTGAGTCGACATTCTTAGTAAACAGGCCCGGATCTGTGTTCCGACGATCCCGGGAGGTCCGCAGTAAAATAGGGCGTATGCCCGGAAATGAATTCCGAGGTCCCAAGCCTTAGAATCAATTTTTGAAAGAAATTATTTTCCTGAATTATTAATGAAATAAAGAAAAGAATTAATATTTGAAACCATTGGTATCGGGCTCGTATTTTGGTTTCGGAGCCCGGTACATATTTGTTATAGTATTTGAATACTAACTGTGAAGTTTGGTGAGAATCGGATTTTATTTGACGTGATTCGGACGTCTGGTTGAGAAATAGTGAAATTGAAGTGTTCTTGAGAAAAATGATGAGTTTTGAGGTTTAATTCATAGTTTTACATGTTATTTTCATGATTTGATCACACGAGCAAGTCCGTAGACTTGTGTGCATGTTTAGTTTATAGCCCCGATGTCACGACCCAAAATACTAACTCAGACCGTGATGGCGCTCAACACCGGGGTTAGTCAAGCCCACACTTAAATTACTGAGGATTCCTCCCATACTTGGTTAAACATCCCAATACGTGCCAAGTTTTAAAGTTCAAAACATTTATTGAAAAAGATAGCAAGCCATTTTTTTACCTAAAGCAGTCAAAAGAGGAATGAGCCAATGTATATATATACAGACCCGCAAATACAAAATAACAACTACGTGTGTACCAGGAACTAGTGTCACAAGTCCTACGGGCATACTAACAGAATATACAAAACATAATATACAATCCCACGGTCTGAAAGAAATAGCCGGGAAATAAACAAAAGAAAACTCCATAGTGTTGCCGAGGATCGTCAGGAGAATCGGCTCACCGTGAAGTCGGGTCCAACTAAGATCAGGATCGAGCTCCGGTCTGATAACCAGATGCACCAGCCTCAGAACCTACACAATTAAGTACAGAAGTGCAGCATGAGTACATAAGAAAATATGTACCCAGTGAGTATCCCACCTAACCTCGAAGAGGTAGTGACGAGAAGTAGACGTGATACTTAATAGGGTCAACATTTTCTAAATAACATGATTTAATAGGAACTAGGCAGGCATAATAGTCGTAGAAATCACAAAGATATAAATTATCAAGTATAGATGTATTTACCTTTGCATGTCAAATTTCACTAGCACATAATGTACTAGATTCCCTTATTAACATGAACCAGTTTATACAATTACAACAAATTCCCAGTAAATCATACAACACATAATGGGCCGGAAGCGTATGGCCGAAACGTCGTGAAAATAAATGTGCACTGCCGAGGGTCGAACGACTCGAACCATATATGCATCTATTACCCCGCTCGCGACTCGAACATGCGACACGGTTGACATAATAGTAGGTTATTCCGCTCACGAATCATACATGTGACGCGGTGCCGCATACATACATGAAATGGAATTAACAGAGGTTATTCTTTAAGGAAAGAACTTAAACAACCTATCATGGAACACAACTTCCTAATATTCTCATGCCAAATCAAGGATAATAAGCAACTAAAAAATACGTTTAGGAATACATGTAAGGCACATATAAGCATGCTCGTGAGTCCTAGAACTACCCAACATAACATAGTAGTAGTTACGCACGGACTCTCGTCACTTCGTGCGTACGTAGCCCCCGCAAATAAGCACATACAATTGTTTATAATCACATATGGGGACAATTCCCTCTTACAAGGTTAGAAAGGAGACTCACCTCGTGCCGAATCTACTCCCCGGACCAAGAAGCGCCCAAAACTCCGAACTCTACACCCGAGGACTCGAAACTAGCCAAATGTTATACAAATTCATTAATTTATGCTCAAAATATGGAAATTCTACTACTCCTTTAGTAAATTCACCATTCTTGAAGAAATTCTAAAATCCCACCCCCGGCCCGCATGCTCGGATTCCAAAAATTCTCGAAGGAAACACTCGCCCATAGCCTAAGGGTCATTAATGTACGATTTCTACTTGATTTCATAGCTAATTCACGGGTAAATTCTCAAATTATCGAAAGCCCTAAGTTACTACCAAATTCTTGATTTTTTTCACTAATTAGGTGATTAAACTCAACTAGGAATTCATGCATTAACAAGTCTTCAGATGAAATTTACTTACCTTCTAGGGGTTGGGTCGTGGAGTCCTTTTCCCAAGCTCTCAAAGTGTTTAATGGAGAAAAAAGTGAAGAAAACAATGAAGAACCCCGCATTTAAGAAACACACTGTCTGACAGTGTTTCCGCACCTGCGGCTCGAGGACCGCATCTGCGTTCTCGCACCTGCGAGCAATGGCTCGAACCTGCGGAAGTGGACGAGGAAGCCTGGGCCCGCACCTGCGGCTCCGCTCTTGCGAAGCTTTGTCCCTACCTGCGAGAATTGGCCTGCCTGCTGGGGGTCGCACCTGCGAGGCTGGGAACACAAGGGCAGTCCCGCACCTGCGACTGGGCAACCGCACCTGCGGTCCCACCAGAACAGGTGCACCAGCAGCTATATCAGCTGGTTTTTGGCCTCGTGTGGTGTCCGGGAGGTTCCTGGTCCCACCCGAGCCCCCGTCCAAATATACCAACAAGTCCCAAATCATAATGCGGACTCGCTCGAGCCTTTAGAATACCCAAAACAACGCTAATACTCAAAATCTCACCTCAAAACCCTTAGAATCAAACTTAGGAACTTTAAGTTTTCTTGACTTCGATAACAACGCGCTGAACCAAACTATACTACTCGGAATGACACCAAATTTTGCAAGCAGGTCATAAATGACATAACGGAACTATTCCCGGTCTCGAAATTCTGTTCGGACCTCGATAACACAAAAACACATCCCAAACCATAATAGGAACTTAAGGAACTTCTTATTTTAATATTGGGCACCGAAACGCACCCGGGTCATCAGAAACCCATTCCGAACATACGCCCAGGTCCGAAATCATCATACCTAAAATGTTGACCGAAGTCAAACTTAGCCTTAAAGGCCAACCTTAAGGAACCAAGTGTTCCTATGGCACTCTAAACACTTCTGAATCCCGGACCACCCGCCCCCGCAAGTCATAAATCACAATAAGCCGCTATGGGAAGTTTCATTTAGGGGAACGGGGTCCGATAACGCAAAATGACCGGCCGGGTAATTACATTCTCCACCTCTTAAACAAATGTTCGTCCTCGAACGGGTCTAGAATCATACCTGAAGTGCTGAATAAGTGTGGATATCTGCTCCGCATGTCCTCCTCGGACTCCCAGGTCGCCTCCTCAACTGGTTGGCCCTTCCACTGGACCTTTACGGCAGAAACTCTCTTGGACCTCAACTGGCGGTCCTGTCTATCAATAATAGCAACTGGCTCCTCCTCATAGCTCAACCTCTCATCCAACTGAATAGTGCTGAAATCAACCACGTGAGAGAAGTCGGCGTGGTACCTCCGGAGCATGGATACATGAAAAACTGGATGAACTCCTGATAAACTGGGAGGTAAGGCCAGCTCATAAGCAACCTCCCCAACTCGCCTCAACACCTCGAAGGGACCTATAAACCTCGGGCTCAGCTTGCCCTTCTTCCCAAACCTCATAATACCCTTCATAGGCGAGACTTTCAACAGGACCCTATCTCCCTCCATAAATGATATATCACGCGCCCTCTGATCCGCGTAACTCTTTTGTTTGGACTGTGCTGTGCGGAGCTTCTCCTGAATAAACTTCACTTTATCCAAAGCATCCCTCGCCAAGTCGGTGCCATATAACTTAGACTCGCCAGGCTCAAACCACCCGATAGGAGAACGACATCGCCGACCATACAAAGCCTCAAATGGTGCCATCTCAATGCTGGACTGATAACTATTATTGTAAGCAAACTTGGCCAAAGGCAAGAACTGGTCCCACTGACCTCCGAAGTCAATCATATATGCCCTGAGCATGTCCTCCAATATCTGAACGGTACGCTCCAACTGACCATTAGTCTGAGGGTGAAATGTTGTGCTGAGGTCTATCTTGGTACCCATCTCACTATGTAATGCTCTCCAGAAGTGCGAGGTGAACTGAGGACCTCGATCTGGTATAATGGACACCGGCACACCATGCAATCAGACTACCTCCCAAATGTAGATCTGGGCCAACGTCTCAGAAGTATAAGTAGTAGCTACTGGAATGAAATGCGCCGATTTGGTCAATATATCCACAATGACCCAAACCGCTTCAACCTCNTGCTGGAAATTAAGACACCTAGCCACATACTCCACAATGTCCTTCTTCATTCTCCTCCACCAGTAATGCTGCTTCAAATCATGATACATCTTCGTAGCACCAGGATGAACAGAATACCGAGAGTTGTGTGCCTCCTCTAGAATCCTCTCCCTCATGCCATCAACCTTAGGAACACATAAGCAGCCCTGAAGTCTCAGAACGCCATCCTCGCCAATAATAACCTCCTTGGCCCTGCTCTGAACCACTATCTCTAGTAGCTTAGCCAAACACGGATCATCATACTGTCGAGCCGTAATCTCCCCCAATAACGAAGACTGAGCAACCACATGTGCAAGAACTCGACGAGGCTCTGAAAGGTGTAATCTCACCAGGCGATTAGCCAAGGACTGAATATCCAAGGCTAGAGGTCTCTCTTCTGCTGCAATATAAGCCAAGCTACCCATACTCTCTGCCTTCCTTCTCAAAGCATCTGCTACCACATTTGCCTTGCCCGGGTGATAAAGAATGGTGATATCATAATCCTTCAACAACTCAAGCCACATGCGCTACCTCAAATTAATATCCTTCTGCTTGAACAAGTGTTGCAAGATATGGTGGTCTGTATAAACCTCACAGGATACTCGATACAAGTAGTGCCTCCAAATCTTAAGAGCATGAACAATCGCCGCCAACTCCAAATCGTGCACAGGGTAATTCTTCTCATGAACCTTCAGTTGGCGCGAAGCATAAGCAATAACTCTCCCCTCCTGCATCAATACACACCCCAAGCCAACGTGCGAAGCGTCGCAATATACTGTATACGTCCCAGAACCGGAAGGTAATACTAGAACTGGTGTTGAAGTCAATGCTGTCTTGAGCTTCTGAAAGCTCGCCTCACACTCGTCAAACCATCAGAATGGAGCATTCTTCTGAGTCAATCTAGTCAATGGAGCTGCAATAGAAGAGAACCCCTTCACAAATCAGCGATAATAGCCTGCTAGGCCCAAAAAGCTCCTGATCTATGTTAGGACGCGACCAACTCTGAACTGCCTCTATCTTATGAGGATCAACCTTGATACCCTATCCGGATACCACATGCCCCAAGAATGCCACAAAATCCAACCAGAACTCACATTTGGAGAACTTAGCATATAGCTTCTGTTCTCGCAAAGTCTGGAGCACAACTCTCAAATGCTGCTCGTGCTCCCCCCGACTACGTAAGTAAATCAAAATGTCATCAATGAAGACAATGACAAAGGAATCAATATACGGCCTGAACACCCTATTCATCAAGTCCATGAATGCTGCTAGGGAATTAGTCAAGCCAAAAAACATCACCAGGAACTCATAATGGCCATATCTCGTACGAAAAGCAGTCTTCGAAACATCTGAAGCCCGAATCCTCAACTGATGATACCCCGATCTCAAATCAACCTTGAAAAAAACACGAGCACCCTGCAACTGGTCAAACAAATCATCGATGTGCGGCAAAGGATAATTGTTCTTAATGGTGACCTTGTTCAACTGGCGGCAATCAATACACATCCGTATAGACCCAATCTTCTTCTTTACAAATAGGACTGGAGCACCCCACGGTGATACACTCGGCCTGATGAACCCCTTAGCTAACAACTCCTCAAGTTGCTCCTTTAACTCCTTCAACTCTCTCGGAGCCATACGGTACAGAGGAATATATATATAGGTTGGGTTCTTGGAGCTAAATCAATGCAGAAATCAATATCACGGTCCAGAGGCATGCGGGGAAGGTCCAAAGGAAATACATCAGCAAACTCTCGAACAACTGGCACTGAATCAATCATCAGAGACTCGGCGGTGGTGTCCCGCACATAAGAAAAATAGGCCAGACAACCCTTCTCGACCATATGTCGAGCCTTCAAGAATGAAATAACCCGGCTAGCTGTACTAACTAAGGAACCTCTCCACTCCAGCCTAGGCGACGCGGGCATGGCTAAAGTAACTGTCTTGGCATGGCAATCTAGCAGGACATGATAAGGAGATAGCCAATCCATACCTAAAATAATCTCGAAATCAACCATGTCGAGCAATAAGAGATACGCTCAAGTCTCAAACCCACAAAATGAAATCACACAGGATCGACAAATTCGGTCTATAGCCACAGAATCTCCCACAGGAGTGGACACATAAATAGGGGAACCCAAGGACTCACGAGAGACATCCAGAAAATGAGAAAATGAGAAAATAAGACCGAAACATAGTAATAAGTGGATCCTGGATCAAATAACACCGATGCCTCTCTACCATATACTGTAATAATACATGTGATCACAACGTCTAAGGCCACTGCATCTGATCTGGCTGGGATAACATAGAATCTAGCTGGAGCACTGGAAGACTGACCTCCGCTGGAATGAATAGGGGTCGGCAGAGCTCCCCCTACCTGACCTCCACCTCTTGGACGACCTCCACCAGTATGCCCTCCACTTCTGGGTGGACGAACCGCCGGTGCTGAAAGTGTAGGCTGATAGCTCTGCTGAACGGCCTTGCCCCGAAGCCTGGGAAAAGTCCTCTTCAAATGGACCGGATCCCCACACTCATAACATCTAGCTGGTGGCATGCCCTGCTACTTTGAAGAAGGACCCTGGACAGCTAGGGGACGGTGAGAACTCTCCGGCATGGCACTGAAGTAAAGAATAGAAGACCCTTGATGACCGGAATACCCATATGAGGAACCCTGAATGGCTGGTGGGCGGTAGGAACTCTCTGGCATGGCGCTGAAATAGGGCCTCACTGGAGCACCACAGGGAGGTGGTGGAGGAGCTGAATATGGAGGCCTGCTAGACTGGCCTCTACTGAACTGACCTCTACCCCTGGTTGGGGAACCTCTGAAATCATCTGAAAATCTAGCTCTCTTATCATGCTGACCCTGCTCTCTGCCTCTCGAACGATAACCCTCAATCCGGTGAGCTATCTCGACCACAAGTTGATAGGGAGTCCACATCTCCACCTCTCGGGCCATGTTGACCCTAATACCTGAGTGCAGCCCAGCTACAAATCTCCGCACTCTTAGTCTGTCACAGACATCTGTCCCTGCTCCAGCTGCTCAAACTGATATCGCAGCTCTTCCCTCTCAGAGGGCGGAATATACCTGTCCAGGAACAGCTGAGTGAACTCCTCCCAAGTGATGGAAGGGGAACCTGCCGGTCTACCTAGGATATAGGACTGCCACCATTTGCGGGCCCTGCCCTCAAGATGGAAAGTAGTGAAGTCCACTCCATGGGACATAAGTATCCTCATGTTGTGCAGTCTGTCCCTGCACCTATCAATAAAGTCCTGGGAATCCTCGCCATTCTCACCCCCGAAGATAGGAGGGTGCAATCGGGTCCATCTATCTAGTAACTTCTGTGGATCGCCATCCGCAGCTGGCCTGGGCTCAGGTGCTGCTGCTACAGGCGGGGCCCCACCCACAGGCAGTGTACCCGGGGTATGATGAAGTGTTGTTGTCTAGCCTGCAGCCTGGGCAGTAGGGGTTTGAGCTCCCCCTCATGCCTGAGATATGGCAGGATCCGTTGAAAATAAACCAGCCTGAGACATAGTGTCCATGAATCGCATCATACGGCCCATGATCTCTTGGAATCCTGGCGCCGTCATAAAGTCCACTGGGCAGGACCTGCTGGGGGCACCTCATCTTGCTCCTCTATAGTAGGGTCCTCTGGTGGTGGTATGATTGGAATAGCTCGGGGACGCCCTCGTCCCCTACCTCGGGCCGGTGCCCTCCCCTGGCCTCTGTCACGGCCTCGAACAAAAGGGGTAGCGGCCCCTCCCGGGTCTGGAACATCGGATGCACGCGTCCTCACCATCTGTGAGAGAATAGTAGAATGAAATTTAGTAAACCATTGACTGCACGATAGAATAAAAATAAGGAGAGGTTTTCCTAACACCCTATAACCTCCCAAAGATAAGTACAGACGTTTCCATACTGATCTGCAAGACTCTACTAGGTTTGCCCGTGACTTGTGAGACCTACGTGAACCTAGTGCTCTGATACCATGTTATCACGACCCAAAATACTAACTCAGGTCGTGATGGCGCCCAACACCGGGGTTAGGAAATCCCACACTTAAATTACTGAGGATTCCTCCCATACTTGGTTAAACATCCAAATACGTGCCAAGTTTTAAAGTTCAAAACATTTATTGAAAAAGATAGCAAGCCATTTCTTTTTTTACCAAAAGCAGTCAAAAGAGGAATGAGCCAATGTGTATATATATATATATATATATATATATACAGACCCGCAAATACAAAATAACAACAACGTGAGTGCCAGGAACTAGTGTCACAAGTCCTACGGGCATACTAACAGAATATACAAAATATAATATACAATCCCACGGTCTGAAAGAAATAGACGGGAAATAAACAAAATAAAACTCCATAGTCCTGCCGAGGATCGTCAGGAGAAGCAGCTCACTGTGAAGTCGGGTCCAACTAAGATCAGGATCGAGCTCCGGTCTGATAACCAGATGCACCAGCCTCAGAACCTGCACAATTAAGTACAGAAGTGCAGCATAAGTACATAAACAAATATGTACCCAGTGAGTATCCCGCCTAACCTCGAAGAGGTAGTGACGAGAAGTAGACGTGATACTTACTAGGGTCAACATTTTCTAAATAACATGATTTACTAGGAACTAGGCAGGCATAACAGTCGTAGAAATCACAAAGATACAAATTATCAAGTATAGATGTATTTACCTTTGCATATCAAATTTCAGTAGCACATAATGTACTAAATTCCCTTATTAACATGAACCACTTTATACAATTACAACCAACGAGGGATACTACAAGTATGGAAAGACTGACCATCTTATCAAGAACTGTCCTCAGTGGGAAGTGGAATGGAAAAAGGAGAGATATGAAAGAAGGAACATGAAGAAGGAACTGGTCCAACCCAAGAAAATTACAACAAAAGCTATGGTTGCTACTTGGGGGGAAAGTTTAGATGAAGAATCAGAAGATGGTGAGAATGAAGATCAGGCGCTCATGGCAGTTGGAGAATCCGATGAGGAATCACATGAAGAACCAGAGGTAAGTATCTCCCATCTTAAAAATAAAATAAAGTTCCTATCTAAGGAAAAACTCTCTGAGTTGCTACTTGATTTCATGGATGATTCCGAAGAAACAACCAAAAAGAAGAAACAACTCTCTACAGAATGTGAAATGCTAAAAGCAAAATGCATGAACCTGGAAATCAGAGTCAGTGAATCTGAAAAGAAAAACACTGTCTTGTTGAACCAGGTTCATCCACTTGAAACTGAGATTCTAGAACTAAAATCTGAAAACTTAAAGCTAAAGCTAGGATCCAGTAAAAAGGTTGTTGATCATTCTCATATCATGTTAGAAGAAAATGTGGGAAAACTAAAAGATAAGATGTATGCCAAGGATGAACAGATAAGAACTCTTAAAGAAGAACTTGGCAAAGTCAAACATGAATTAGATCAAACTTGTAAATGGAATAAATCCTCTGATGCCTTGATATGGGTTCAAGAGAATCATAGTAGCAACCGGAGAGGGATTAGCTTTGGGAGTCAATTACCCAAGTGGGATCCCAAAAGAAAGTATCTCACTGCCCCTGAGAATAAAATTTTCACCCACTGTGGTAAGACTGGCCACTACAAAATTGAGTGTACTGCAAAAGAGCAGGCCAGTCGAAGAAATGAGAGTTTTGTTAAAAAGAAAAACTGGCTACCAAATTGGGCCAGAAAAAGCTTGATTCATCCATTCTCTCATAGAAAAGGACCCAAACTAGTTTGGGTTCTTAAAACTAACCCCTGATTTCTTTTTGTAGGTTCAAGTGAGAGGAGGCAGCCAAATTTGGTATTTGGATAGTGGCTGCTCAAAGCATATGACAGGGAACATGGAACAGTTCCTTTCATTTGAAACCCTCAAAGGAGGAAATGTCTCCTTTGGAAACGGAAAGAAAGGTGAAATTATTGGGGTTGGTAAGGTAGGTAAGGATAACACACGTTCCATTGAAAATGTGTACCTGATAGATGACTTGAAATACAACCTGATCAGTGTGTCACAACTGTGTGACAGAGGTAACCTGGTTGCCTTTACTTCCACAAAATATTTTGTGATTAATCTGCTTACTGACAAGATTGTTTTGCAGGGAAAAATAATGAATAACAACTATGTCATAGACTTGTCCACACTGTCTGAGAATGAACTCACTTGCCTAAGTGTGTTGGACAGTGATCCCCTCCT
>ML412072.1:0-31117 GCA_005239525.1 Nicotiana knightiana | reverse complement strand
TCTGACAGCAATTGGGTGAGCCCGGTTCAATGTGTACCCAAAAAGGGAGGGATGACCGTGATTGAGAATGAGAAAAATGAGCTAATTCCTACCCACACTTTCACGGGTTGGAGAGTTTTCATAGATTATCGAAGGCTCAACAAAGCAACCCGCAAGGATCATTTTCCACTCTTATTCATTGATCAAATGCTGGACAGGTTAACACGGCATGAATATTATTGTTTTCTGGATGGGTATTCAATTTACAATCAAATTGTCATATGCCCATAGGATCAGGGGAAGACCACCTTTACTTGCCGTTATGGCACCTTTGCCTTCAAGCGAATGACATTTGGTCTTTGCAATGCACCAACCACCTTCCAGAGATGTATGATGGCGATTTTCATCGACATGGTGGAAAAATTCGTAGAAGTGCTTATGGATGACTTCTCAGTCTTTGGGGCATCTTATGATGACTGTTTGAAAAACTTGAGCATGGTGTTGGCCCGTTGTGAAGAAAAAAATCTGGTGTTAAATTGGGAGAAGTGTCACTTCCAGAGATGTATGATGGCGATTTCCATGAACAATTTCTTACAAGTTTTTCTCAATTTTCATAACTTTGGGTACGTAAGCAACATGAAATGTAAATTCAGCACGCATATAGTTCATATCAAGTAAAACACAAGGCACTATGTGGCCTAACTACCCGGACATAATAGTAGTAGTCGCTACGTACGGACTCTCATCACTCTGTACGTACGTAGCCCCCACAAATTATCACATATAGCATTTAAAGCACCTAGGGGGACAATTCCCCTTACAAGGTTAGAAAGGACACGCACCTCGTGCCGAATCTACCCCTCGGAACAAGGATGCGCTCAAATCTCCGAACTCTACACCCAAGGACTCGCAACCAGCAAAATACGGTACAATGACATCAATGCATGCTCAAAGTAGGGAATCCTAATTTTTCAATAATTCAACATTCTTGAGAAATTCCCAAAATCCAACCCCGGGCCCACGCGCTTGGATTCCAATAATTCTAGAAGGGAACACTCACCCAAAGCCTAAGGATCATTAATATACGATTCTTACTTGATTTCATACCAAATTCACNTGTCCACTATGAAGAACTATCCATGATTTCTGTAGTGGAAAGCAAATCGGAGTCCATGGTTCCCTACATGAATCCTATTGACCCTCTTGAGCGAGTGTTGGTTGGGGATGCAGAAGACTGTGAGGATGAAACAAGGGAAGATATTGAGAAAATTCTTGAGGTGTCCTGCAGTTACCTCCACAGGCTAGGAAAATTTGAAGAGTTGAATAAGTCTGTTACTCTAACCCTTCCTAAGTCATCTATTGAAGAGGATCAAAAGCTGGAACTCAAACCTCTTCCAGCACATTTACGCTATGCANTCCTAATTTTTCAATAATTCAACATTCTTGAGAAATTCCCAAAATCCAACCCCGGGCCCACGCGCTTGGATTCCAATAATTCTAGAAGGGAACACTCACCCAAAGCCTAAGGATCATTAATATACGATTCTTACTTGATTTCATACCAAATTCACGGGAAAATTCTCAAATTATCACAAACTCTAAGTTATTACCCAATTCTTGATTTTTCACTAATTTAGGTAGTTAATTAAGCTAGAAATCCATGCATGAAGCTAAGATTCGAGTAGATTTTACTTACCTTAAATGACCAAGTCGACAGCCCCTCTACAATGGTGGAAATCGCCCCAAGGAAGAAGAAGAAAATGAGAAAATATGTTTAAAACCGGTGTATAAAAACACATTGTCTAGACAGTGTTTTCGCACCTGCGGCTCGAGGACCTCACCTGCGGTCTCGCACCTACGGAAATGGACTGGGGAGCCTGGTCCCGCACCTACGGAGTGGAGACCGCACCTGCGGCTCCACTCCTGCGGAATTTTGTCCGCACCTGCGATAATTGGCCAGACCACTAGGGGTCGCACCTGCGATGCTAGGGACTGCAGGAGCGGTCCCACACCTACGACTGGGCAACGGCACCTGCGGTCACACCAGAACAGGTGCACCAGCAGCTATTTTAGCTGGTTTTTTAGCCCCGTTAGGTGCCCAGGAGGCACCTGGGCCCACCCGAGCCCTAGTCCAAATATACCAACGAGTCCCAAATCATAATACGGTCTCGCTCAACCCTTCAGAACACTCAAAACAACGCTAAAACTAAAAATCACACCTCCAAACCCCAAGAACCAAACTTAGGAACTTTAAGTTTTCTAGACTTCGCTAACAACGCGCCGAACTGACTTATACAACTCGGAATGACACCAAATTTTGCAGGCAAGTCATAATTAACATAACCGAACTATTCCCGATCTCGGAATTCCGTTCGGACCTTGATATCACAAAAACACATCCCAAACCAAAATAGGAACTTAAGGGACTTCTTATTTCAATATTGGGCGCCGAAATGCCCGCGGGTCATCAGAAACCCATTCCGAACATACGCCCAGGTCCAAAATCAACACACGAAGCTATCGGAACCGATGAAACTCGACTCTAAGGTCGTTTACCCAAAATGTTGACCGAAGTCAAACTTGGCCTTAAAGGCCAACCTTAAGGAACCAGTTGTTCCTATTGCACTCTAAACACCTCCAAATCCCGGACCACCTGTCCCCGCAAGTCATAAATCATAAAATGCCGCTATGGGAAGTTTTATTTAGGGGAACGGGGCCCGATAATGCAAAACGACCGGTCAGGTCGTTACAACTAAAGCGTAAAAATGCACTCACTACTCCTTACTTAAACTTTATGTGATATTCCAAGTGAATCTCGGTAAAATATGGCACATGTGTAGGAGGTGACATGCTCGTTGGGATCGGTGGTCCCATTGTACTTAGGTATATCTGGAATACGAACCTTTTTTGGAATGGGTTTTGGAGCCGCAACGTCTTCTGTAAAAATTTCTTCGAATCCATCCCTTTCAAAATTAATGGTGCCCCTAGTATCTGATCAACTCGGGATTTGTATGTTTCAATTCTTTTATCATTAGCTTCAATTTTCTTCGCTCCTGACTAAATTATTTTGGTGAGTTCCTCGAGCATTTTTATTATTGCAGGATCGGTCCCCGATTCGTTATTATTCGACCTCTAGGGTACTGGCTCGGTACGGCGAGTGGATTCCGGTTCGACCCGACTCGGAGTTCTATGTTGATTTTGTAGTTGCGCAATAGTGACTTGCTGAGCCTGTAGGATTTCGAATATTACCTAGAGACTGACTCCTCCATCTCCTCTGCCCTCTGCACCTTGGCCGCTAGATCGGCCTTCTCTGTGGACACTCCCTTCGGGGTGCTCCCAGGTTCGCATTCAAAGCAATGTGCGAACTGACGTCGAATGGGTTGGCAATCGATCCTCCCCCGAGATCAGCTTGTGCACCTCGACCCCTGGAGCAATTACATTGTCGTTCTCCCCGGGAAATCCGAGGCCAATGTCACCATGTATGGCTGCGTTTTGTGAGTTTGACATGTTTTAACCTGAAAGCAAAAATACTTGACAAGAACAAGCGTAAAATAGTGTGTGTTATCGGAATCAGTATTGAATAATCACTATTATCCTTATCCCCCACGGTGCGCGCCAAACTGTTTATCCTAATATTTGGATAACAATTAAACTTATATTGTGGTTTTAAGGATATGTGATTTCTCCAATACCAATTGATAAACGAGAAGATAAATGATTGAATTAGATTGTAAAACAAATCAAACCGGTGCGTAAGAGAAGCCTCGACCTCAAATTGAAGTAACCCCGAGGTGATATTGTGAGAACAGTAAAGAATAAAAAAACTCTGATGAACGGTATGTAGATCAATAAGCAAGAAAGAAATGATTGTATATATTTTTCTCAGTAAGCAATGATCATTACAATTGAATGGAATTCCTCTTTATATAGTAGAAGAGTCCTAATTAAGGTATACTTCTAATTAGAGTGGGCAATAGTACAAACAATTGATTAACCGCTATAGATTTGATCCGTTCCGAGATTCATGGCACAATCCTCGATCAATCGCAGATATCTCGCCCTTTCCATTACAAAGCTATCCCGATATTACTCGAAGTCTATCTCTTCTGGTCTTGATTGATATCGACCTCAATCTGGAAAGAGGCTTCGATTTCGGACTCGGCGTCTTAGCTCTTCGACATAACTTCTCAATCTCGATCAAATAGTCTACCCAATTTCTACCGTATACAGGGGTTTCTTAAAAGGTATTTCTAAAGATGTTTGTGATTTTCTCATGAGATATGCTAGTAACATTTAATAGAACAATTATAGTGAATTCATTTTAAAATATTAATTTACTTTAAATAACGATTGATTCTAATATGCATGATCATATTTTTATCAAGTGTTATTGAAATACTTCGATCTCTTTTTTCTTCTATATATGTCAACGCCAGTTAAACTTTTTATTTCTTTCAATTTTAAGACCCTTTTTATTTCTTTCAATTTTAAGACCCTATTTTTTGGTAATTTGTAACATATCGTTATCTAGGTTTCATATTGATATGTTAGTTTTATATGCTCTTTCAGCCTAAGTAGTACATAAAGAATCAGAAGGCATTATGCATAGTTGATAAATATTCCTTCCGTCTCAAATTATCTGTATATTAATTAGGAGGAATTTTTGACTATTTTACCCTTATATATGTCTTAGGATATAATTTCTCTTCATTGATTATTTACTCCATAATTGATGAATATTTACTACTATTATCGATAAAAAGAGAAAAATAATTAATTTTTTCGTGTACTTCCAAAACGATAAATAATTTGAGACATCCATTTTAGAAAATACGACAGATAATTTGAGATGGATGGAGTAATACATAAAGAATAAATAATGGTTGACAAAAACACCCATTTTAGGTCCAAATATGTCCTTGAACTATGTGAAATCAAGTCAATTTCTCCGTCGTCAATACTTTATTACGACCATGCCCTTGCTATCAATTACTTACTCTAAATATCCCTCATTTTAAATGGTCTCATATGGAGGCATATTTGGTCTCACGCGCATACTTTGAGGCTGTATTTGACCCATTAAAGCTCTTAAGCTTTTATATTAGTGAAATTATCAGTTATGTTAGCTAATAAGTAAGTTAGTACAAAAACTAGCCAATTCATAAAATATTAGCCAATTAGTTATTTGTAACAAAAAACAAAATTTGCTCTCTTTTTAGTGGGTGTTGTTGGCACATCTTAGGCAATTTAAATCTCAATTTGGGACGATTTGGTAGATTTTTTAGATGGTTTAATTGAAAATTCGAAGTATAAAATAAACATGAAAAAAGATAATATGTGTATCACAGTGTGTATCATTTGTGTATCTATATGTATCATTTTTTTATCAAATATGTATCACATGTATACCCATGTATACCTGTGTGAGATACATGCATGATACGTGTGTCGCAGAAGAATTTTGAACTCGATTTTAACTATGAATTTTGATACCAAATCAGTTCAAATCACCTCTAACCTTTCTCAAATTTTGTATTTTGTAGTAAAATAGTTAATTTCTAAGTCCCCAGCAACGGCGCCAAAAATTTGTTGCTCCCAAACGCACACGCAAGTATACGTGGTCGACAAGTAATATAGGATTGTAAGTCCAGATATCGTACCAACAGGGACTTGTGATTAACTATCAACTAAATTAAACTCAAACAATTAATCTATTCAAGTGAATACTAAAGTATGAATATTTAACTAAAATTAATCTAGAATAGTAAACTATGAAATTAAAGAAACAAATTGGCGAAATTAGACACGAATTCAATAAGAGACGATATTCTAGAGCTATGGGTTAGCAAACAATCCTGTTGAGTTTTCCACTTAAATCGTCTAATTAATTTATCTGGTTTATTAGTTGACAGGGTTAATATTACTCGTAGCCTTCTCCCGAAGTACTATTCGTCTATTCAAGCTAACCTACGCCTACATTCCTATGAAATTAGGATTAACAAGAACGCATTAATAATTCTTGTATAATAACCAAGCAAGGTGATTAGATATATTCATATCCTAACCGCAAATGCGTTCCCCTGAAAGGGGAAGATCTTGCTCTACCCAATCTTATATGCAATCTAGAATTCCCTCTCCCGAGTTCAATCCTAGATTCGTAGGTAGTATTCAATTGGTGATCAAGCAATCAAATAATTAAGCGCAAGATTGAATAAATAAACCAATATGATAAAATAATAAGAACAATTCAAGCTTCAAACTACAACGTTCATGTAGCACCCAAAACTCTAGAACTAATAAACTATGAAATTAAAGGAAGAGAAGAGAAAAAAAACTAGGTAGAAGTCTCCTTCAAGCGTGGTGTGTGTTCCTCCACGTGAATTCCCCTTCAAAGTATGTTCGCTCCCCTCCAAATTAGGTTTAGGACCCCTTTTATACGAATTGGAGTCATGTAGGGCCGAAATAACCTTGTTCTGGATAAAATAGGAAAACCCACGCGAGACAACGTCCAGGCCAGCACCTGGCGTTGGTCCTAGCGCTAGAAACCGTAGAAATTAACGTTGAAATCCTTGTTGCTTTCCTTTCATCAATTGCATTTGAATGCAATTCAATTTTATATCCTTTTTCATGTTGTCTCCACTTGGGGGACAAAGATCAAAGGGTGTCCCCCTTATTTTATTAATTTAATTTCCTTTCTTTTTCTTCCGTGTTATATTCAATTTTGTTTCAAATCTCTTCATCTTCACACTGCTTTATTCCTACACAGTTAAAATATAATATTAAGTATAATATGATATAATTAACACTCAAAAGGCGATTAAGAGTACTAGAACATGAGGTAACAATGAAAAAATATATGCATTTTTGGTTGAACATCAACACCCCACACTTAGACTCTTGTCCGTCCTCGAGTAAGCATTAAAATCACTCTCAATAAATAAAGCCTAGAAACACCACCACTTCAGTTGGTACTAACAATTAGGCCATATAGCAACTCAAACTATCAGATATATACTTCCTCATCATCGTGCAAGATATACAAGTCACAAACAAACAACAAACTTCTAACCTCCTAACCTCAGAGACGGACTCTAACTTACCAAATTTAAGCTCGCTCACCTACTCTATCAAAGAAGCTAACACCTATCTATCATGAAACAAGTGCCCTCGCAAGAATAAATAGTCCATATTCTCAAATCAATGAATGAATATAATTTAAGGACTTAGCATCAAAGAACAACTCTCGCACTCACAAAAGAATTCACATATATGCACAGAGAACCATAGGCTTGCCCATTATGTACATATCTACTAATTAATCATGCTCGAATAGAATCAAATAGGACTTTAACGGGTTGTAATGTTGGCTAAGGGACGGGTAGGAGAATTATATAATAGTGACTTACACTTCCCTAAAAACTTTGCACTTTTAGACTTAATAACCCATTATTTTCATCTCTTAATTTTTTTATTTTTCAGCCCTCTCTTCATCAATTATTTCACAAGTATTTCCCTCATATCAAGAATGTATCTTCTTTTTTTTTCAAAGAAATTTTTTTTTTTCATTTTCTTGTTTCTTTTTCATGTCACCTTCTTTTCAAGAAGGCCTTTTCATCACTTTGCAGCTATCGTTGGTCACTATTTTCGCTTAATCATCCCCTTCTTCAAATTTATCAATTACTAACATAGTCTAAGCAACAGTGCTCAAGGAAGCAGGGTGCAAAAACTAGGGATTCAATAAAAGGATCAAGGAGAAAATACGGCTTCCAAACAAAAGGCTACAAGCTCAACGGGCTAACTAGTGGTACAATATCTGAAAATACTAAAATTCAAAAGACATATCAAAGAAAGCCTATTATCATCTTCTAAACAGAGCAACACTTTTATTTCGTTTCAATAACATGCAGGGCAAGTTCTAGACTAAGATGCAAAACATGGAATATATGTAAGAAATCTTCACCACACATGGCACTAGTATCAATCAAGATGGATCAAATGACACTCTAAGACAGACAGGATCATAGTGAACAAAAAAATAAGAATAAGCCATATATAGAGTCACAGCTCCGAACTTAGAAGTCAGAAAGTCTGCTATTTTACTCATTACTTCAAGCACTCAGAAGAAAGTATTACTCAAGCTCAGGCCTAAATATGCTAGTATCAAACAGGTAACAAACGTTTTCTTCTCCCTCTTTTTCTACTCCTAAAATAAAGAAAAATAATCTAATCCTAAAAAATAAAAAATATTACCCGGTTCAAGTTACATCCCTTGGAAAAGAACCGATGCAAAAATAAAAATCAAGAGGGATTATTACCTAACTAAAACTAACTAGAAACAAAAATAAAATATTTTTATATTTTTTTTTCATTGGACCTTAATCCCTCAAGAAAGTTGTCCAAGAGATCCATCGTCACGAAAAGTCTAAAATTTTATGAACTTTTTCTTTTTCTTTTTTTTTTTTAAAAAAAAATTAAATAAAAACTACTACGTTAAGAAAAAAAATATATCACAACTAAGTTAGGATAACACAGACAATCTCCTCACCCCACACTTAAATTTGTGCAATATCCTCAATGCACACTGTAAATAACAAGAAGCTAAAAGAAACTCCCTGGTAGGCCAAAGGCCGAAGCATTAGCAGAGCTCATGGGATACTCAGACTTCTCCCTAGTATGATTTATGTGGGTACCTCACACTTAGTTTCAACCACCTGCTCGCTTTTGCACTTGCCTATTGGCTTTAATTCCTTGCTCCTATTCCTAGAAAACACAAAAATAATACTACAAAAAAAATAACATAATAAAAATTATAAAAAAAACAAAAGCAAAAGAAAAAAATAGAATTGGGTTGCCTCCCAACAAGCGCCTGATTTAATGTCGCGGCACGACTCCATCACTTCACCGNGGCCAGTATCCATAAATATTGATGGTAGGGCATCAGACACCTCAACCTTTTTATTCAATTGAGCATGTAGGTCATGATATCTGAGCCAAATTGGTCTATCTCTTGCCTGAGCTCAGTTCTTCCTTCTATCAGTTGCTCTGTCATATTTGAAAGACCATCACAAAAAAGCTCATGAGATTTTATTAGTTGAGATTGTTCCTCTAGCCAATATTGGCTCATTATATCTGCTTCTTCAAAATTATCTTCTGGTAGGAACTCGCTCTTTTCGTCGAGTTGAGGTTCTTCTTGGAAATTGGCCATTAATTCATCCATTCTAGCCTGGAGTCTTTTGATAGCTAAGGCGTCAAGAACTTGTTGCCCGGCTATCATGTTATGTCGCTCCGTTGCTTGTCTCATCAAGTCCATAATACGAGCCATGCTTTCCATATCCTCCACTTCCTTGCTCCTATCAAACTCATTAACATTATGAGAAACATTACAATAAAAGCTCTAAGAAGGATAATAAGAATTAGGACAACCATCCCAATGGCCACCTTGACAACCACACACATTACAAAAATTTCACACATTAAATTGATATGGACAATATTGCCACATGTGGTCCTCCACAATATGGACAAGGATCATCATAATAAGAATAACCACTATTCGACCAGTTATCATTCCAAGATGTCATGTCAAGTAAGATAATAATATATTAAATTAAGATACAAATAAGAAATTAAAAAAAATAAAAACTGAAATAGACAAAAGTAAAAATTCAATCTAGTAGAATAGTTAATTTCTAAGTCCCCGGCAACGGCGCCAAAAACTTGTTGCTCCCAAACGCACACGCAAGTATACGTGGTCGACAAGTAATATAGGATTGTAAGTCCAGATATCGTACCCACAAGGACTTGTGATTAACTATCAACTAAATTAAACCCAAACAATTAATCTATTCAAGTGAATACTAAAGTATGAATATTTAACTAAAATTAATCTAGAATAGTAAACTATGAAATTAAAGAAACAAATTGGCGAAATTAGACACGAATTCAATAAGAGCCGATATTCTAGAGCTATGGGTTAGGAAACAATCCTATTGAATTTTCCACTTAAATCGTCTAATTAATTATCTGTTTTATTGGTTGACATGGTTAATATTACCCGCAGCCTTCTCCCGAAGTACTATTCGTCTATTCAAGCTAACCCAACGCATATATTCCTATAAAATTAGGATTAACAAGAACGCATTAATAATTCCTGTATAATAACCAAGCAAGGCGATTCGGTATATTCCTATCCTAACCGCAAATCTGCTCCCCTGAAGGGTTAAGATCTTGCTCTACCCAATCTTATATGCAATCTAGAATTCCCTCTCCCGAGTTCAATCCTAGATTCGTAGGTAGTATTCAATTGGTGATCAAGCAATCAAATAATTAAGCGCAAGATTGAATAAATAAACCAATATGATAAAATAATAACAACAATTCAAGCGTCAAACTACAATGTTCATGTAGCACCCAAAACTCTAGAACTAATAAACTATGAAATTAAAGGAAGAGAAGAGAAGAGAATAAAAACTAGGTAGAAGCCTCCTTCAAGCGTGGTGTGTTCCTCCACGTGAATTCCCTTTCAAAGTATGTTCGCTCCCCTCAAAATTAGGTTTAGGATCCCTTTTATACGATTTGGAATCGTGTAAGTCCGAAATAACCTTGTCCCGGACAAAATAGGAAAACCCACGCGAGACAACGTCCAGGCCTGCGCCCGGCGCTAGAAACAGTAGCAATTAACATTGAAATCCTTGTTCTTTTCCTTTCATCAATTGCATTTGAATGCAATTCAATTTTGTATCCTTTTTCATGTTGTCTCCACTTGGGGGACAAATATCAAAGGGTGTCCCCCCCTTATTTTATTAATTTAATTTCCTTTCTTTTTCTTCCGCGTTTTATTCAATTTTGCTTCAAATCTCTTCATCTTCACACTGATTTATTCCTACACAGTTAAAATATAATATTAAGCATAATATGATATAATTAACACTCAAAAGGCGATTAAAAGTACTAGAACATGAGGTAACAATGGAAAAATATATGCATTTTTGGCTGAATATCAGTAGTATCCCGCCAAACCCAAGAAGCTCCTGATTTCCGTGGCTGAAGTGGGTCTAGGATAGTTCTTGACTACCTCTATCTTTTTAGAATCTACATGAATACCCTCTGCTAATACGACGTGACCCAAGAAAGCTACTGAATCTAATCAGAATTCACACTTTGAAAATTTTGCATACAACTGATTATCCCTCAAAGTCTGGAGTGTTATGCGGAGGTACTGTTCATGCTCCTCCCGACTGCGAGAGTATTTTAGAATATCATCAATAAACACAATTACGAAGGAATCCATATAAGGATTGAAAACTCGATTCATCAAATCCATAAAGGTCGTTGGGGCATTAGTCAAGCCAAAAGACATCACCAAAAATTCATAGTGCCCATACCTTGTCCGAAAGGCTGTTTTAGGAACATCGGACGCCCTAATCTTCAACTGATGGTAGCCCAATCTCAGATCAATTTTCGAAAACACACTGGCACCCTGAAGCTGATCAAATAAATCATCAATTCTCGGTAACTGATACTTATTTTTTATAGTAACTTCATTCAATTGCCGGTAATCTATACACATTCTCATTGATCCATCCTTCTTCATTACAAACAAAACCGGTGCACCGCAGGGCGAGACACTAGGCTTGACGAAACCTTTATCAAGCAGGTCTTGCAACTGTTCTTTCAATTCTGGTGGGGCCATTCGGTATGGAGGAATAGAAATGGGTTGAGTGCCCGGAGCAACATCAATACAAAAATCGATATCCATGTCGGGTGGCATTCCCGGCAGGTCTGTAGGAAACACTTCGGGAAATTCCCGAACAATGGGCACTGACTCTATTGAGAAATCTCGGCATCAGAATCACGAATACGAGCCAAATAAGCCAAACATCCCTTCTCAACCATGCGATGAGCCTTGGCATAAGAAATCACTCTGCTGGGAGAATGACCAGGAGTCCATTTCCATTCTAACTGAGGCAATCCTGGCAAAGCTAAAATAATTGTCTTGGCGTGACAATCCAATATGGCATAATAAGGTGACAACCAATCCATGCCCAATATGACATCAAATTCGACCATGTCAAGAAGCAACATGTCTACACTAGTTTCAAGACCCTCAATAATGACTACGCACGAACGGTATACACGATCTACAACAATAGCCTCCCCCAGCAGCGTAGACACATAAACAGGGACACTCAAAGAATCATGGGGCACAACCAAATACGAGGCAAAAAAGGATGACACATAAGAATAAGTAAACCTCAGATCAAACAAAACTGAGGCATTTCTATTGCAAACTGAAATGATACCTGTAATGACAACATCAGAGGACTCCGCCTCGGGTCTAGCTGGAAATGCATATCATCGGGGTTGGGCTCCACCACCCTGAACCATGTCTCTGGGAGGACCTCTGATGAGCGGACCTCCACCTCTAGCGGGCTGGCCTCCACCCCTAGCGGCCTGACCTCCACCTCTAACAATATGTCCTCTACCTCTGGCTACCTGACTCCTACCCCTGGCTGGCTAGGCAAGCGGTGCTAGAATATAGCACGGGAATTCTGATACTGATAATAATCCGACGCGCGAGGACAATATCTAGAAATGTGCCTCGGGTCACCACAAGTGTAACAAGACCTCGGCTGCTGAGACTGCTGGCCGGCAAACTGACCCTGTCGACCAGTATATGACCACCCTGAACACTCTGGAGAGGTGGTGCACTGATAGGAGTTAATGGTGCACTGTAGACTGGCTGAGTAGAAGGAGGCATATAAGAACCGCGACCACCTGAGGTACCATGTGAAGCCTGAAGTGCTGAATGGAATGGCCTGGAAGAATGGCCCTTGTTGAAACTAACCCCGCCTCCAGATGAGGCACCAGTGAAACCACCGAAATGGCGAGGCCTCTTGTCTGATCCCGGACCTCCCATCCTAAGACCGACTCAGCCCTCCTGGCAATATTGGTCGTATCCTGAAATGAAATCTATGTCCCTGTCTCCTTAGCCATCTGCAACCTGATGGGCTGGGCAAGGCCCTCAATAAATCTCCTAACCCTCTCTCTCTATGTAGGTAACAAAAGAATAGATCCACAAAACGATTCTCATACTGGGTTACTGTCATGCCACCCTACTGAAGACGCTCAAACTGACGATGCTTCTCTTCTCTGGTAATGATAGGCAAACATTTCTCCAAAAAGAGGTGAGAAAACTGATCCCAAGTCAGAGCAGGCGACCCATCTGGTCTAGTCAACAAATAATCCCTCAACTATTTCTTGGCAGAACCAGTCATCTGAAGAGCAGCGAAGTCGACCCATTGGTCTCCAAAATACCCATATTACGAAGAACCTCATGACAGTTGTCCAGATATTCCTGAGGATCCTCTGAAGTAGCACCACTGAAGTGAACAGGGAAAAGGTTGATAAACTTGTCCAATCTCCACAAAGAATCGGTGGACATAGATGCCCCATCAATGGACGGCGCTAGAGCAACTGGTTGAATTACACCAACTGGATTGGCTGCTGGGGTCTGAACCTGAGGAGTGGTCTGATTAGGAGTGTGGGTAACAGGAGTCTGGACCCCTCCTCCAGCCTAAGATGCGGTTGCTGCAACAGGGAGTGCACTATTCTGGGCTACACTCTCCATAATTCCCACTAATCGGACCAAAGCATCCTGAAGTACCGGGGTAGCAATAAACCCCTCTGGAACCTGAGCTGGTCCAGCTGGAAGCCTGGAACGGTTTGGGATGCCCCCCCCCCATCAATATCAATCTCGGGCTCCGCAACTGGGGCTGCAGTATACGCAACTGGCTGAGTCCTGCCCCTGCCTCAGCCTCTGCCCCTAATAGGAGTCGTTGCTACTGGAAGACCAGATTGTTGGTTAGCGGAAGAAGAAGCACGTGTTCTCTCCATCTGCGAGGGGTTAAAGACTTTCGATAGCTGGCTCGGCCGAACGGAATCACCGATCTAGATAGAAGGGTCGTTCACTCCCTATTCTTTGAAGAGTTCAATCAGTATTTGAGATACCAAGAATCGCACGACATAGTAGAAATAAAAATGAGTTTGTTCCTAACTTCATAGCCTCTAAGAGATAAGTACAGACGTCTCCATAACGACCCCTCAGACTCTATCAAGCTTGTTCGTGAATTGTGAGACCTATGCAACCTAGTGCTCTGATACCAACTTGTCACGACCCAGATTCCCAACCCACGGGATCGTGATGGCGCCTAACACAATACTTTCTAGACAAGCCAATGTTAGAAATTAATTAACCATTTCCTTTTTAAAGATTACTTACACATAATAAAACAATTTAAAATAAATATGAAATCTAATGTTTTCCACTAAATAATTCCATGAATAATAATGAGGAGCAATAATTAAGCCGAACCACGAACTAATTATATAACTATAAAGCTACCCCAGGGTTTGGTGTCACAATTCACGAACTACTAAAGAATACTACAAATAAATGAGCTGAAAGATATATATCTCTGTTTTGAATTAAGTAAAACAAAATCTAAATGAATAGGAGAAGACTCCAGGATTCTGCGGACGCCAGCAGATCTACCTCGTATCTCCAAACAAAATACGTAGCTACTGATATCTCCTAACTCTGGTCAGTACCTGGATCTGCACAAAAGAGTGCAGGGTGTAGTATCAGTATAACCGACCCCATGTAATGAGTAAGTGTCGATCCTAACCTCGGCGAAGTAGTGACGAGGCTAGGACAAGACACCACATAAAACCTGGACATCGAAATCATGCTAACAGGAAATAATAGAAATTAAAGAATGTAACCAGCAATTAATGGGAAGGGAGAATGCGATAGGGAATTTTTAACATAAGAAATGAGGAAAACAATAAGGCAAACACAGATAGTGATCAACACTAATTTTAGCAATTAAAGATAGAAAGTAAACTTGCACAGCATCACCCTTCGTGCTTTTACTCTCAGCTTCACCAAATAATAAATAGAATACACGGCATCACCCTTCGTGCTTTTACTCCCATCCTCACCAGATTATAATTAAGAATTGCACGGCATCACCCTTCGTGCTTTACTCTCTTCCTCAACTTATAAATAACTCATGCACGGCATCACCCTTCGTGCTTTACTCTCTTCCTCACAATCTCATCAAATCATCAACAACATAAAGGGGATTTCACGAGAAATAGTATTTCATCAACAAAATTCCCTAATTCTACCCAAACCCTCAATTTTTACCATGAAAATTCTTGATTTTGGATTGAAAAGTGATGAAAATCATTGGGTAATTGAAAGAGATAAGTTTAGAATTGTTTACCAACACTTTGGGGATGAAATTGTGTGAAGAAAATCGCCTCTAGGTCTTCTTAGTTCGAAAATATGGAGAAAAATAGGGTTGGGGTTCTAATTAAATGAACCCACTGCCCGACCCTCGCACCCGCGGTGCTTGGGTCGCACCTGCGATAATCACACGTGTGGAAGGCTTCTACTTCTGCTTCTGCTTCTGCGGAAATGGACTGGGCCTTGGGGGCCGCACCTACAGAAGGTCGTCCGCATCTGCGGATGCGCACCTGCGCAGACAAGGACCGCACCTGCAGAAACGGTCGCATCTGCGGGGCTTCCGCTCGCACCTGCGAGCTCGCACCTGTGGCACAAGGCTCGCAGGTGCGGGCACACCAGAACTGGTGCACCAGCAGATTTCTCAAGTTTAAAAAAACCCTGAAACTCACCCGAGCCCTCATGGCTCTAAACAAAACATGCACGCAAGTTTAAAAACATTATACGTACTTGCTCGTGAGATTAAATCATGAAAATAACATTTAAAACCATGGTTTAACATCAAAACTTATCATTTTTCTCAAGAGCGCTCAACTTTCAGTATTTCTCAACCGGACGTCCGAATCACGTCAAATCAACTCCAATTCTTAGCAAATTTCACAGACAGGATGTAAACATCATAACAAACCTGTATCGAGCTCCGGAATCAAAATACGGACCCGAAACCAACGGTTTCAAACATTAATTTATTTCTTTATTTCATTTAGAATCCAACAAAACAATTTCTTTCAAAATTGATTTCTAAGGCTAAGGACCTCTGAATTCAGTTCCGAACATATGCCCAAGTCCCATATTTTACTACGGACCTCCCGGGATCGTCGCGATTCGGGTTCGTTTACTCAAAATGTTGACTCTAGTCAACTAAAACCAAACTTTAAATTCTAAAAATTACTATTTCTCATATTTTCATATAAAAGCTTTTCGGTTTCACGCTCGGACTGCGCATGCAAATCAAGGAAATTAAAATTAGTCTTTTTTATAGCCAATAAGCCTAGAACGGAGTCTTAATTCATAAAATGACCCCTTGGGTCATCACAACTGTGATGTGAACTGAGTACCTCTATCAGAAATGATGGAACCAAAACACCATGCAACCGAACAATCTCTCTGATGTAAATCTCAGCTAGCCGCTCCGAAGAATAAGTAGTACCAATACGAATGAAGTGAGCAGACTTAGTCAGCCGATCTACAATAACCCATATAGCATTAAACCTCCTCGAAGACCGTGGAGTCCAACTACAAAGTCCATGGTGATCCGCTCCTACTTCCACTCAGGAATAACCAAACTCTTATGCAATCCATCTGGTCTTTGGTGCTCGTACTTGACCTACTGACAGTTGAGACACCGAGCCACAAATCCAACAATATCCTTTTTCATCCGCCTCCAGCAATAATGTTGTCTCAGATCCTTATACATCTTCGCGGCACCCGGATGGATGGAATACCGCGAGCTGTGGGCCTCCTCAAGAATCAACTCCCGAAGCCCATCTACATTAGGCACGCATATCTGACCCTACATCCTCATAACACCATCATCGTCAATAGCTACACCCCTGGCATCACCGCATCGGACCCTATCCTGAAGAACAAGCAAGTGTGGGCCATCGTACTGGCGCTCTTTGATACTGTCATAAAGAGAAGACCTGGAGGCTACACAGGCCAATACCCGGCGGGGCTCTGATAGATCCAACCTCACCAACTGGCCCGCTAAGGCCTGAACATCAAGTGTTAATGGCTCTCGGCTGCTGGAAGATATCCTAGACTTCCCAACCTCTCTGCTCTGCGACTGAAGGCATCGGCCACTACATTAGCCTTCCCCGGATGGTATAGAATAGTGATATCATAGTCCTTGAGAAGCTCCAACCATCTATTCTGACGCAAATTCAGATCCTTCTGCTTAAACAAGTGTTGCAGGCTACGATGATCAGTAAAAACCTCACAGTGAACCCCATACAAATAAGGACGCCAGATCTTCAAGGCGTGAACAATGGTTGCTAGCTCGAGATTATGCGCCAGGTAATCCTTCTCGTGAGTCTTCAACTGGCGTGAGGCGTAGGCAATCACCCTACCCTCCTGCATCAAAACACAACCAATGCCTATCCTCGAGACATCACAATACACGGTATAAGAACCTGAAGTTGATGGTAATACTAACACTGGAGCTGAGGTCAAAGCCGTCTTGAGCTTCTATAAGCTCTCCTCACACTCGTCTGACCACCTGAACAAAGCACCCTTATGAGTCAATTTTGTCAAGGGTGAAGCAATAGAAGAGAACCCCTCCACAAAGCGACGGTAATATCCCGCCAAACCAAGGAAGCTCCTAATCTCTGTAGCTGAGGACGGTCTGGGCCAACTCTGCACCGCCTCTATCTTCTTCGGATCAACCTAAATACCCTCGTTGGACACCACGTGCCCCAAGGAAGCTATAGAGCCAACCCAAAACTCACACTTGGAGAAATTTGCATAAAGCTTCTCCTCCCTCAATCTCTGCAATACAACCCTCAAATGCTGAGCATGCTCCTCCTGGCTACGAGAATACACCAGGATGTCATCAATGAACACAATAACAAAGGAATCCAAATATGGCTGGAATACGCTGTTCATCATATGCATGAACGCTGCTGGGGCATTGGTCAGCCCAAAATACATCACCAAAAACTCATAGTGGCCATAACGGGTCCTGAAAGCCGTCTTGGAAACATTTGAATCTCGAATCTTCAGATGATGGTACCCGGATCTCAAGTCAATCTTAGAGAACACCCTAGCTCCCTGAAGCTGATCAAACAAATCATCAATGCGAGGCAGAGGATACTTATCCTTGACTGTAACCTTGTTCAGCTACCTATAGTCAATACACATCCTCATGGAACCATCCTTCTTCTTCATGAACAACATCGGTGCACCCCAAGGTGACACACTAGGCCGGATGAACCCCCTTTCTAGGAGTTCCTGAAGCTGCTCTTTCAATTCCTTCAACTCCGCTCGTGCCATACGATATAGTGGAATAGAAATAGGCTGAGTGTCCGACACCAACTCAATGCCAAAATCAATATCCCTGTCGGGCGGCATGCCTAGCAGATCAGCAGGAAACACGTCCAGATACTCACGGACTACAGGAAAAGAATCAACAGTGGGAGTCTCAACACTGACATTCCTCACAAACGCCAAATAAGACAGACATCCTTTCTCTACTATACGCTGAGCCTTTAGGTATGAAATCACCCTACTAGGAACATAATCAATAGAACCTCTCCACTCGAATCTTGGACATCCCGACATCGCTAAGGTCACGGCCTTAGCCTGACAATCTAGAACAGCATGACACGGAGATAGCCAATCCATGCCCAATATAACATCAAAGTCAACAATGCTAAGTAATAGCAGATCCACTTGGGTCTCCAGACCCCCAATAGATATAACACATGACCGATACACTCGGTCCACAATAATAGTATCGTCCACCGGAGTCGACACATGAAGAGATGTGACTAAGGACTCGTGGGGCATATCCAGAAAATGGGCAAAATATGATGAAACATAGGAATACGTGGAACCAGGATCAAATAAGACCGAAGAATCTCGGTGGCAAACTGAAACAATACATGTAATCACTGCATCTGAGGCCATAGCATCTGGTATGGCTGGGAGTGCATAAAAACGGGCCTGACCTCCACCGGGTCGACCTCCCCCTCTAGGGCGGCCTCTAGCTGCCTGACCCCCACCCCTCGCATCCTGGGTGGGTGGTGAAGTAACTGGAGCTGATGTTGAGGGTTGACCCCTCTGCTGAGAAGGACCCCCAAGAAAACGAGGACACTTCCTCCTTATATGCCCAAACTCTCCACACTCGTAACAATTCCCCGGTGCTGGAGACGGGGACTGAAGGGAACCCCTAGCACCAGGATAACCTATGGAAGAATCAGGCATAGATGAGCTCTGAACTGATGGTGCTCGAGATGAACTCTGGGCTGGAAGAGCACTGAATGATTGGTGACCCTGATGAGAACTGTGAGGACCACGACTAGCGGATCCACCACGATAACCTGAACAGCCCAACTGAGCCTGCCTAAACGGACGGCCCCTGTCATGCTGGAACTGACCCCCCCCCCCCCCCCCCCCCCGAAGGAACACCACCATAACTACCATATCCTCGAGGCCTCTTGGCCTCCCTCTCATCTTGCTCCTAGCGGCGCACCGACTCAATATCTCGGGTAATATCAACTACCTGCTCAAAAGTAGCACCCGATACCCTCTCTCTAGTCATAGGAATACGAAGCTGATATGAGAGGGCATCCACAAATCTCCTTATCCTATCTCTCTCTGTATGGCCTAACCAAATAGCATGACGGGCAAGCTCCGAAAACCTGATCTTGTACTGTGACACCGTCATATCACCCTATCGCAGCTACTCAAACTGCCTGCACAGCTCCTCTCTGCGGGACTGTGGAACATACTTCTCTAAGAAGAGATTGGAAAATGCTACCAAGATAGGGGTGCTGCACTAACGTGCCTACGCCTCTCATAAGCCTCCCACCAAGTAAATGCAGCTCCTGAGAACTGGAAGGTAGTAAATGAGACCCCACTGGTCTCCAATATCCCTGTCGTATGAAGAATCCTCTAACACTTGTCTAAGAAACCCTCGGCATTCTCGCCCTCAGCACCACTGAAAGTCGGAGGTCCAAGGCTCTAAAATCTCTCCAACTGTGTTGCTCATCGTCAGCCATAGCTGGGACCACAAAATCTTGGGCTGGTGCAACCGGCTAAACTGGAACTGACTCCAAGGTCTGAAGCCCCTGAATAACCTGCTCAGGTGTACGGGCAGCTGGAGTCTGAATGCCTCCCGCGACATGAGAAGTAGCGGCTGAAGCAGGAATAGCGATTGCCTAAGCAAGACTGGTGCATGCAGTCAGAATCTGGGCCAATGTCTCCTGAAGACCCGGAATAATAATAGGCACAGTTGGTGCCTGAGCTAGTCCCACTGGAGCATCTGTGGCTGGGACCTCATCTGGAACAATAGGCAAGTCTATGGGTACAACCCTGCCAGCTGCGCGGGCTGCACCTCTACCTCTACCACGGCCTCGACCCCTCATAGGTCCCACTGGTGGCTGATCGCCCTGCCCGGTAGCGCGTGTCCTCACCATCTGTAAGAGAATAAAATAATATAAGTTTAGTTGCCATAATCAATAGATTCGCACGACAAGAATTCAAGAAATATGAGATTTTTCCTAAGGGTTCTGCAGCCTCTCGAAGATAAGTACAGAGGTCTCCGTACCGATCCGCAAGACTCTACTGAACCTGCTCATGACCGGTGAGTCCTATGTAACCTAGGATCTGATACCAACTTGTCACGACCCCAAATCTACACTGGCTGTGATGGCGCCTAACGTAGTACTAGGCTAGCCAATATACTAAACATAATAACGGAAAATTTATCAAAAATCTTGCACGTTTAGTATTTCAAAATCTATGGATAATCAATGAAAAACATCTGAACAAAAATTCCTAAAAACCTGGAGTCAACAGTCATGAGCACTAAATAGGACACAGAATCTGAGACGGTATTTCCCTAATACATCAAGTCTAGGAAAAATGTAAATAGAGACAAAAATGAGAGGGAGAAGGGCGGGGCTGCGAACGCCATGCAGCTACCTCACAGTCTCCGACAAGCTCCACTAAGAACAACCGAGTCTCACTCGATCCGGGCACCTGGATCTACACACAAGGTGCAGGGAGTAACGTGAGTACACCAACTCAGTAAGTAACAAATATAAATAAGGACTTGAGTGCAGTGACGAGCTTTTATAATCATGAAAATTCATATAATAAACATTAGTGGAAAACAATAAATCAAGTCAGGGACCTATGTCCCGAAAGTTCATAAAACTCCAGTTTTTTTCCCTTTCAAATTTTCATATAAAAACTTTGGTTCAACATGTATCGTTTAGAGGCAAAATGTAAAGAAGAGTGAAAACAGTAGTTTTATAGAAAATAAGCCCCCTGGGCACAGTGTCACTCGCAATATAAAGCCTCTCAGGCAAGCCTTTCAGTCACTCGTGACTCATCTCTCGTCAATCAGCACTCACACTCACCACTCACGCCATAGGTGCCATATAACCGTTGCGGCGCACAACCCAATCCATATATATACACACACACACACACACACATGTTGTGGCGTACAACCCGATCCATAAATAGTCGATTGCGCGCACTAGGGGTGTACAGACTCCGGAGGGGCTCCTTCAGCCCAAGCGTTATATCGATGCGGCGTGCAGCCCGATCCAATATATATAACGCTGCGGCGTGCACCCCGATCCAATATGTATATATATATATATATATGGATATAACGCTGCGGCGTGCAGCCCGATCCATCACTATCCTCACAATCTGGCTCTCGGCGTCGCTCAGTCATCACCCTCACAAGTCACTCGGGCAACTCACCACAAATCACATGGACTCGGCCCAAAAATATCTTTCATTTGTTTGAAAATAGGGTGATAAACAGGAATGAACAATGAACAAGTATAAATCATGACTGAGATTGCATTTTCCATCAAAAACAGTGTGAGAATAGTAGTAAAACACCCTTGAGGGTCCAAACAGGTCGGCACAAGATCCCAAACATGGAATACAACCCAAAATATAGTACAAATCTCTAAAATGTGGAATATCATATGATTTCAAATCAAACACGCGACTTAATAGTCGGCACGGGACGGACCAAGTCACAATCCCTACCGGTGCACGCCCACACGCCCGTCACCTAGCATGTGAGTCACCTTAATTATCAAATCAGTACAAAATACCGAGGTTTCATACCCTCATGTCTAGATTTACAATCGTTACTTACCTCAAACCGGATGAAAAACTACACCATGATGCCTTTGCCCCTCGACTCGGACTCAACGCGCCCCGAATATATTCAAAATAGATTCATATCATCAAAATATGCTAAAGGGACAAAGCCCACTCGAAAATATCCAATTTACATAAAAAAATCCCGAAATTGGCCAAACCCGACCCCCGGGCTCACGTCTCGGATTTCAATAAAAATTACAAAACTAGAATCCTTATGCTCTCACGAGTTCATGCATACCAAATACATCAAAATCGGACCCCAAATGGCCACTCAAATCCCCAATTTATATTTTCAAATTTCAAGCCCTAATCTTCCAAATTTCTCCACTAAAACATGATTAAACAATGGAATAATCGCCATAAACACAAGATACAAAGTGCATGTAGCTTACCTCACTGAATACACTTGATTACCCCTTGAAATCCCAGCTCAAAGCTCCAAAATCCGTCAAAAATGGTGAAGAAAATGAGAGAAATTTGCGAAGGCAACCTTATATAGGTTCTGCCAAGCCATCTCGCACCTGCGACCCCATGCCCGCACCTATGGCGCCGCACCTGCGAAAAATTCCTCGCAGGTGCGGATTCTCACTTAAGCCAAATTTTCGCATCTGCAGTCCTCAACACGCACCTGCGGGCCCGCAGGTGCGATCCAACTTCCGCACCTGCGCTCCTAGGCCAGGTTCCACTTTCCGCATCTGCACAAGGTATTCCGCACATGTGGCTCCCCGTCCGCAGGTGCGGCCACACTAGAAGGCCTGCACCAGCAGCCATTTGCTGCAATTTTCCCAACTTCCAACCTTCCAAAATCATCTTAAATAAATCCTGAGCCCCTCGGGACCTCAACCAAAAGTACCAACAAGTCATATATCAATATACCAACCTAGTCGAACCCTCGGAATGCTCAAAATAACATCAAAACACCAAATCAAATCCTAATCCAAGCCTAAGGATTTCTAAACTTCCGAAATTCGCCAACGATGCCGAAACCACCCAGACCACATCTGAATAACCTAAAATTTGCACACATATCCCAAATGACCCTACAATCCTGTTCCAACTTTCGAAATTCCATTCCGACCCCGATAGCTAATTTTCACTGTCGACCGAAAATCGCCAAAAATCTAATTTCGCCAATTCAATCCTAATTCTACTCCGGACCTCCGAATGACATTCGGAGCACACTTCTAAGTCCCAAATCACGTAATGAAGCTATTCGAGCCACAAAAATCCCATTCCGAGATCATTTGCCTATAAGTCAACTTCTGGTTGATTTTTTCAACTAAATCACCAACTTAAGAGACTAAGTGTCTCATTTCTCATCACAACCACTCCGAACCCGAACCAATCAACCCAACACAACACAAAAGAGCTGAACCATACAAGAATGAAGCAGAAATGGGAAAAACAGGGCTAAACTCTCGGAACGACTGGCTGGGTCGTTACAATCTATGATTAATAGCTAGATGTTGGTAAATTAGGACTTATATGAGACATTTTTGTAAGATTCCTTTATATTATTGAGTTACATCTTGTTTGGTTCGTGGGAATGTAAGGATAAAAATCTCGCTCAAATCGATTGCTTTTCTTTTCTAAATCGTAAATACGAACAAAGAAAAGAAAAGCGTAGAAAAACCTAAATTATTTTGTTGGAAGAGAAATTTATACCATGGCCGACCAATTTGAGAGGTTTCTCTTCCCACAAATTGTTTAGATTTTTGTACACTTTGCTTGTCTTTACTCTTAAACCTCTTTATTCCTAGGCAAAATGTATCATGTTTTATTTGTATGGAGCGAGTAACTAATTTATTTTTTGCTAGTGGGTTGAGATTCGATAAATTTAATTGATGTTGTTGATTCATTTATTGCCTATGATGGATAAACTTGTCTATTATATTAGTTTTTATTGTTGATACCGAGAGTGGCTATTTATTGGTATATTGAAGCATATGATGACGATATTTATTGATATAGGTTTTCTAATAAATGGTTTAGTTTTTTCGACTCTTTGATTCTCTTTGTTCGTATTTAAGATTTACAGAAGAAAAGTAATCGATTTAAAAGGACATTTTATCATTGCAAACTTTCGTTATATTCATGGGCGGCTCAATGAATCGCGTGGCCTAAGGCGAAATCATATTGATATGCCCTCAAATTTATTTGATAAAAATATTTACACTAACAACAAAAATTTACTTTCTAAATAATAAATTAATTATTTAAGATAAAATAAGCAAATTTCAAAAAAAAATGTAACGACTCGATCGGTTGTTTTGAGCTCTAGCACGTCGTTCAGTGGTTTGAGGTCATGAGCTGCTCCATTTCAGGTGTTATGACTTCTAGGTATGGTCGAAATTTAATTTCGGGAAGTTCGGAGTCAAATTGGAAGGAAAATTCTCATTTTAGAAGCTTTAAGTTGGAAAAATTGACTAAGATTGGAATTCTGAGTAAATGACCTCCGACTCAGGATTTGAAGGTTCCTACAGGTTTGTATGATGATTTCGGACTTGGGCGTATGTCCGGATCGGGCTTTGGATAACCCTGGAGCATTTCGGTGTATATTGTGGAAGTCAGCAATTTTGAAGAAATTTCCTAATTTTGTCTTCAACTGCATTTTAGTGATATTGATGTCCGTTTGGGATTTTAAGCCTAGGAATAGCTTCGCATGGTGATTCTGGAGTTGGGAGCACGATCGGAAGTGAATTCGGATGCCCGTAGGTCATTTTGAAGTCATTTGGCTAAAGATAGAAATTTTAAGGTTTTTGAGAAATCTGACCGGAAGTGGGAATTTTGATATCGGGGTCAGAATGTGATTCCGGAAGTTGGAGCAGGTCTGTAATGTCGAATATGACTTGTGTACAAAATTTTGGGGTCAATCAGAAGTGATTTGATAGGTTACGGCATCGGAGGTGGAAGTTTGAAATTTCAAAGTTCATAAAGTTTTGATTTGGGTGGGATTCGGGGTTTCGGCATTGTTTGATGTGATTTGAGGACTCGATAAAGTCCGTGGGATTTTATGGGACTGAGTCGTGTGATTGGATGGGGGATCGGGGGCCTCGGGTATGTTTCGTGGCAAGTTCGGACCATTTTTTTTCTCTGTTTTGTTGCTACTATTTCTGGTGTATCTGGTATGCTCCACAATCGTGGTGCCTTATGTGCGATCGCGGAGAAGGAAAATGGAGGGATACTGGATTGGCTTGTGCGTTCGCGGTGAAGGGAGTGCGAACGTGGTGTCTTGGGTTGTGATCTACGCGAACGCGGGGTAAGGTGTGCGAACGCGTAGAGGAAAGGGGAGCTAGGGGCCTGGGGGCCGTTTGGCCTATGTGAACGCACAGGGAGGCCTGCGAACACGGAGGGTCAGGGAAGTTTCCCTTCGCGAACGCACTCAGGGTGTCGCGAACGCAGAGAGGAAGTTGGGGCCTAGGAAGATTAATTTAAATGCGAGATGTTGGCCATTTCCTTCATTTGTTTCATTGATGTGGGCGATTTTGAGGAGCTTCAAGAAGGGATTTTCATCAAGCATCAATAGGTAAGTGATTCCTTCTCATTCCAAGTTAAATACAAGGTTTATGCACGGATTTGAACATGAAAAATTGTGGAAGAAAATTGGGATTTTGAAGAAAACCTAGAAATTTGGTAATTTGGATTTTAGCCACGAATTGAGCATGAATATTTGAGTAAATTGTATATTTGAACTAGTAAATCTATGGGTAGAGTTTATCCGCGAGAAATTTTGAATTCCGGGCACGTGGGCCCGAGGGCATTTTGGTCAATTCCTTTAGTGGAGATAGGAGTTTATATAATTTGGATTATTAACAAATATTAGAGTATGTTATCATTGGTTTGTCGTTATTTGGTTAGTTTTAGGGCGTTGTGCATCAATTGGAGTCGTCGAAAGGGCTTGGAAGCCGGTTATGGAATTTCGGAGCGAGGTAAGTATCCTTTCTAACTTTGCGAGGGGGAATTGTCCCCCTAGGTGAACTAATTAAATATGTGCTACTATTTGTGGGGGCTACGTGCGCACGAGGTGACGGGAGTCCATGCGTAGCTACTATTATGCTTATGTCCGGGTATCCAAGGACCCACTAGCATGTTTTACTTGTTGTACTTGCAACTTTGTTGGTAAAATGAGACTCTCTAATCTTATTGAATTAGTAAACTAATACTTAGGTAGGTTAAACTTCATTTTTTTAATCATGTAAAAATAGAATGTATCCTTCTTCGGCTAAATATTCCCTGATAAATTCCGAATATACTACCTGAATGGGCCTATTTATATGTGGGTACCCAAGTTGCAGGTATGATTCGCGAGCGGGGTAACTCTATAATTCATATGTAACTACTTTGCAGGTATGATTCCCGAGCGGGGTAAATCCTCCTAACACACTCTTATGGGATCGGGGCGTTCACCTCGGCAGGATTTATGTACCACACTATCATGGGAGCGGGCCGTACGCCACAGCGGATTGAAAGATATATCTATGGTTCGCCCCGTTCGACCCTTCGGCAGTGCACAGTTTACTTTTATGTTGGATCAGGCCATATGCCTCGGTATTTCCTTTCCTATGTAATTACTATCCCCATTGAATCGTGGTAATGTTTGGCTAGAAGCCAGTGTACCTAAGGGTTTTCCCTAAATTGAAGTATAATAACCTTTTGGTGAAGTCGTATCTATGTATATGTTTTGGTTACGGAAGTAAATTGTAAATTGAGAGTTGAATAAATTGTAAGGAGGGGATCGTACCGTGTAATTATACTTGTTTGATATATACTCTTACTTTGTTTCGTATTGATTCATTTCATTACTATACCTGATATTAATTGACTTCTAGCAAGTGTCTAATTCGACCTCTCGTCACTACCTCTCTGAGGTTAGGCGGAATACTTACTGAATACACGTTGTTTTCGTACTCATGCTACACTTGTTGTGAATTTTGTTGCACAAGTACCTTCATAGAAAAGTGGCTGACTTGGAGACTTAGACGGGTTGCATCATCCGGAGACGACCCGCAGCCAGTAGAGTCTTCCTCATATTTATTTGTATTTTATTTTAAATTCCTTGTCCAATTTGTATCTCGGAAAAACTTTGTAATAATTGTATAAATTCTTAGAAATTGCTCATGTACTTGTGTCACCGGGTTATGGGATGTCTTTGGGGTGTATTTTCTCAAAATGGAATATTGGACTGTTATTTCTACTTAATGGATTTTATTTAGATATTACGTGTTAAGTGAAAGGTAATGATTTCAAAAAATGCTAAAATAGGAAATTTAACTTAACCATTTAATGATGACAGTGGTGTCCGGCGCCATCACGACCTTATGAATTTTGGGTCGTGACAACATGGTATCACAGCTCTAGGTTCCCTTAGGTTTCACGAGTCATGAGCAAGTCTAGTGGAGTCTTGCGGATCAATACAGAGACGTCTGTACTTATCTTCGAGAGGCTACACGGGTGTTAGGAGTACTTCCCTTCTTGATTCCTCATTGTGCGATTTGTTCCTTTAAGGCTTATGCTTGTTTCTTCCTACTCAATCTTATGCGTCGAGAAGCGGTTGCTATGAATCGTGGATTTGAGGGATTTAAATGGTGCTACGGATATGGTGCGAGATGTTTTCCATGTGTAGTTGGTTGGGGATGTTGTTGTTGCCCTGCAGAAGAATATTATGTGTTTCAGCTAGTAGCTGTGATCCTGAGAACTTTGTGGTTATGCACATGTTGTTAAGGTGCTTACGATTGGTTACCGTGCGGTGTTGATATGATGGTAGAATGCTTGCCCGTAAGTTGGGGGTGATGAATGGCTTGAAGGGAGGTCTTCTCACAATGTGATTTCGAGATTTCAGTATTTTAGTTCCGGTAGAGGAAAGGCATTTGGATTAGAAATGGTCAGGTTTTGGATTGAGAAAATAGTAAGACTTGGTGTTTTCAAGTAAGGTGGAGTATTCACCTATGATGTGTTATCATCGTCCTTGATCGAATGGGATGTGTTAAGTCGTCAGTGCCATGGTTTCTTTGGTTGCATGGGCTCAGAGCATTGTGAAGAAGTATTGAAGAAGCGGCTGTCAGAGACCATGAGGTACGGTGGTTCGGTACTAGATGAGTATTGATAATGAAGGCAGCTCGAGGAAGATGATCCTCGAAGAGTTTGAAGTTGTGGTGACCTGCTGGTTTAAGAGCTACAGAGAATGATATTGAATTGGGCAGCATACGATGAAGGAAGTCAGGTGGTGCTTAAAGGAATCAGGTTAACCAAAGTGGGAGAGCGGCAGCATAGTGGTGAAATAAAGGATGTTGTAGCGCATTTAGTAGATGTCCATGAGAATCGAACGGACTGGTAAAGTCGGTGAATGAGAACAGGCTTAGGATGGAGTATTGATGTCGTAGAGATGGTGCAGTACAGTGTCGTTGGAAGGTTTCAATTGGTGATTTACATAGGTGGGTTGTCTCTTGTGAGTAGGTTAGCGGTTGTGTGGTTGGCAAGTTTCTGTGAGGGATTCTAGTGGCTATTTGGTAGGAGGCAAAATGGGCGAATGATGCTACAGAATCTAAGTATTTAGGGAATGCTGACAGGAGAATTCGGAAGAATTGGGCGGATTGGTCAAGCAGGATCATGTTAACAAAGGAGAAAGGATCTCAACAGGGTCTAGAGTGGTGCAAGGAGTAGCTTCGGGCTAAGCGGGGGAATCCCACCGCCTGCAGTTGGGTTGTAGGATTGTCTTCTCATGGGGTTGCAGATTGTCGGCATATTGGCAAGTTAGTACAGCTAAGGTAAAGGAGTAGAATGGTAATTGTGCATGGGATTTGATAAATATGTGCACAAGTTGGTCCTATTGGACCAGGGTTAGTTTTTGGGAGATTCAGAATTTATGCTTAAGGCATGGGCGAGCTGTAGGGTAGTGACTCAATCACATGTTTCATTGAAAAGGGTGTCCATGTGCTAGAAGAGCCTTGAAGTTGATTGTATTCGGGGCCAGTCGGAGTGGGTGGCTCTCAATAGCGGTTCTAGTGAATTCAAAAGTTAAGAATGCAACATTTAAGGGTTTCAGGCAGCAGTATGATTAAGAGTTGAGCTTTTGCAGTATAATTTCTAAGAAAAGGGAAGATGGTTGGAGTGTTCTATGATATGTTTCAGCGTGCAGGATAGTATTGGGAGAGTGAGAGAAGTAAACTCCGGGGTGTAGGAAGGTTATCAGAGGGGTATGAGACGGGTTGTGAGATTGAGACAGCATGGTCTCGTGAATCAAGGCCACTCATGATGAGTGAGGATTGAGTTTGTTATGAGTTGAATGGGGTTACTATTATTTCTGAGGCATTGGTTAGCCATGGTTGAAATGGCACATGTACGGCAGTGATCAGTTTCGTCAATGTAATTAAATTATGCATGTGGTTTGGGTCGGTATGTGTGGGGCTTGTCGGCCATTCTAATAGATTTCATGTGGGAGCATTCGAGTGTTATGGCATGTCAGTGTAGGCGGATCCCGGAAGGTTTATAGTGGCTCAGACCACTACTTAAGGATTTGCATGTTGGGTGATTGTGAGAATTCACTTGAATGTTGTTATTGTTCTCTTGAATTGAGGTAAGTAAGAGGTTTCTATATGATGAGGTGGTTCCCCTATTAGTGGTTCAGGAGTTATGATGGAATTCTTGCGCTATCTCATATTGGCATGTTAGGTGCAGTAAATAGTGTGTACCTGGGAGTGAGAATCGAGATTGCGGTTCGGTGTAAACAAGGATTTCATGAGCTCGGATGAGCAAGAAAAAGTGATTTGGAAGTTCAGAGTAAGTTGGTTTTATCTTCAGTGTCACCTGAGATCGATATTCGGTGAAAGAGGCTTTGTACCCTGGTCATGGGTTCTTGGTGTGTTTTGCAGCATTTGTGTGGTCGCTGGTATGGATTTGCAGACTTGTTACCTCGTGGAAGGTCATGGGAGCATGACCACGGGAAGATGGTATAAGTGTGACAGGTAGTCACCTGATTGATTGAAGATTTATACCAAGTATAAGGGGGTGCAATATTGCTTATTTGGGAATTTATGCCTCGAAGGCGTTCGGTTCAGTTGGTTGTGGATTGTGGGGTGTTCGTCCCGGCTATGATGGTTTTTCTTGCGTGTTATGAGAGGAAGTGGGTTACTATGGACCCAGGTAAAGCTATACCTAGTTCAGTGCAAGCAGAATCGACTTGGAGTGTGTGAATGGATTAAAACAAGATTATGGGCTTCATGTGAGTTAGATATGTTCATTTCACTATAGCGCTTCTCAAGGAGGGGTGTTGGAATATCAAATGTTATTCCGTCTTTGTCAGATTCATATGATATTATGATTGTGCCGTGTGAGTTTTGAAGCGGCTTAATAATTTCTTATGTGTTGAGACTCCGCGTAGTGATGAGGTTATGTGAGCAGGATGACTCTTGAGATTCAGATTATATATCACACCTCAGTTGTGCTTAAGTTGTGTAGCATATGGATCTATCAGTCTCCCTAGAATGGTATTATGCACTTAGAGTGCTTGTGAACGGTATTCAGTAAATTGTAACAGTGAGCAATTCAGCTATGTGTATATTTCCTTATGTGAATTTTATGATGGGATCGGGTGGCACGCCTCCACGGGTATGTTATTTGGATCGGGTTGCATGCCGCAACAGTGTGATGATGAGTAAGGTTCCTATATTTATTTTTCTTGTGTTTTACTTCCTATTCTCTGTGGAAAGTTCCTATAAGTTGCGTGAGTTGAGTAGTCCCTTCCTGAGTCATTTCCTTAGGTATCATGTTCGAATTGTGGCCTATTGGCGCATTGCGGCATCGTGTGAGATTGTTGGTCATGTTTGGGGTGGTTGTTTGAATAGTTCATACTGGGTGAGACGAGATTATTGGATCAGGGATCTAGTGCGATAAGATTATGTGAAATACATCAAAGGACAGTTACCCTTATTGGTTCGTAATAAGATGATGGTCCTAGTCAAGAGGAAGGATTCA
>ML412071.1:21304-33517 GCA_005239525.1 Nicotiana knightiana | reverse complement strand
TACCACCAACCACCGCCTCTAGTCGGCATTCATCCGTTAGCCATCACCACCAACAACTATCATATTTTTAAAAAAATTATATATTTTATTGATAGAATATTAGATAAGTTAGTATTTCATTTGAATTTTATGTTTATTAATTTTCAAATAAAGATGAATTTTATATATTCAGATGTTAAAAATCAAACAGTCTTAATTGTTTCTATTCAGATCTTGATACACATCTTAATATATTCAGATTCAGGTGTCTTAATCTTAATACACATCTTGATATTCATATGTGTATTCAGATTCAGACGTCTTAATCTTAAAAAAAATAAATGAGGCCTTAGTCTCCGATTATTCCGTCGAAATGAAAGTATAAAACTCTTTATATAGTAAATAATAAAAACTAAAGGAGACTTATAAAAATAACCGTGAGCATAAAATAAAAGAAAACCAAATTAAAATAATGGGCTAGAAGATACCAATAACTCCCATTGCTTGGTTGTAGTGCTTGATTTTTAAAGCTATGTTTCTGCCGAAAATAACCTCAACCTTGATTAAACAAAAGAAAGAAAAAAAGAGCTCAAAAAGAATGAACAATCTATAGATTGAATTTATTGTGGAGCTGGAAGAGAGGAGAGAAAACTTTACGGGAGGAAGTTTTGAGAACCGAAAATATTAATCATCCACCATCAAGCAATAAGGGATTAATGAATATTTTGACTCTTTTTCATTACCTCAAACGTTAAGGGATTAATGAATATTTTGACTTTTCATTACCTCACTATTACAAATTCTTCTTGTCCTCACAACTCTTCACGTCCTTCCGCTATATAATAATAATAATAATAATAATAATAATAATAATAATAATAAATACAACAACAACAAATAATAATAAGTGTAATTTTATAAGTGGAGTGTACGGAGGGTAGTGTATATGCAACCTCAACTTACTCCTACCTTGTGAATGTAGAGAGATTGCTTCCTGTAGCCCCTACCCATGCAAAGCACAATCATAATAGTTTTAAAGAATACAATAGCGAAAAAACCGTGAAAGAGAAGCAGTATCAACAATAAGATAATAAAATAATAGAAACAAAAAAAACAACATTTAATAATAAAAATCTAAGGGTAAGAAATACAAGAATAATAATTAAGCCATAACAGTATACAAATAAGTATGAAAAATGGAAAAACCCAGTTTTATATATAAAAGGATATAAATGATCTCCGAGGCAAATAATTTAATTTACTTTTATAGATATTTATCATTTTTTGAATTGTAAATTTATTTTTTGGTACAAAACTAGTATAAGAGTAGTATTTAAAGGAACGATCAAATGGTTTTTTAGCTTTTGATGGATAATTTAGTAATTTAATTTCCACTTTAAGTTTTACACTTATAATATAGTATGAAGATGATCAGTGGCGGAGACAGAATTTTCATTAAGGAAATTCAAAAATGAAAAAAGATAAGAAATTAAAAAAAAATTATGGTTAGTGAGAATTAAACAAGTGACCTCACAAATGTTTTAAATTCCCTTGACCACTAGACTATGCTTTTAGGTTGTATCAAAGGAATTCAAAAAGTTAATATATATAAATAAAAGATAACAAATATAGTTTTTCAGCGAATGGAGTTCAGATAAATCCATTCCGCCCTTCTAAATCCAACTCTGATGATGATGGGATAATAAACAAAAAGTTTGAAGAAAAAAAGGCAACACTAACTTCACATGCACATCTTATATAAATTTTATTAAAAATTAAAAATTCTTATTAGAATCTGGCTTTAGAACATTATTTTTATTAAGCCGCATTTGCTTCAAATTTACCGCTCATACTTTGCTAATTCTTACTTTTATACAGCCAAATACGCAAGCCTCAGGCCATGGCCCTTTTATATGCGAAAGAATCTTATCAAATTAATGCTTTGTATTAATTGGAAACAAATCTGAATTTCTTATCAAATTAGATATCACTAGAGAAGAATCTTTCAGCTTTTCCAAAAGTTGGGCACCAAGTATAGAATCATTGAACTCTAACAATGTTCCTCACCTAAGTCTTAATAAGCATGCAATATTGATAAATAAAAAAATATTAAATGGATCACTATGCCATGTTAGCCTCAATAAATTAAAGTTTACTAATTATGGTAATTGAACTTACGATTTTACTGAAAAATTAATGAAAATTTGATAAATTATTTTTTACCACATTAAATATACCTGCGCTATACGATAACTTTTATTTGGTGACGAAATATTTTATCGGATAACAATTCTAGCAATAGTATCTATGTAGGAAGGATTTATGGATTGACAAAATAAAAAAATTTCACAATACTATATAGTCTATAAAGTTATAATTGTTATAAATAGAATTATATTTATGGTGAATGTCTATATTCTAGAGAGATTCTAGAGTTTGTTACTTGGTGGCTAAGTCACACTTTCCCTATAAATAGAGAGGTCCTCTTTCATTGTAAATCCCCCCAAAAATTCAATAAGAATTTCCTCTCTCTTTCTCTGCAATATTGTTCTTGTTCTTTACTGTTTCATAACACGTTATCAGCACGAGACACTACCGTCTCAAGAAACTCTTTGAGAAGATTAAGGTATAACTTTTCTCCTCTCCTTTTCTTTTAATTATGACTGACATTATGAAAAGAAAGTTCGTTGCCCTTGAAATTTCGGGCAAGAACTATATGACATGGGTGTTGGATGCTGAAATCCATTTAGATGCAATGGGTCTTGGAGACGCCATTAAAGATAAAAATAAAGCATCTACCCAAGACTGTGCTAAGGCCTTTATTTTCTTGCGACATCACCTTGATGAAAGGTTGAAAATAGAATATCTCACAGTCAAAGATCCACTTGTTTTGTGGAATGGCTTAAAAGAAAGATATGACAACTTAAAGTTGGTCACTCTTCCACAAGCACGATATGATTGGGCTCATCTGAGGCTCCAAGACTTTAAGTCAGTTTCTGAATATAATTCTGCGATGTTCAGAATTACTTCTAAATTGAAACTCTGTGGAGATACTATCACTGATTATGATATGCTTGAAAAAACGTTTACAACGTTTCATGCTTCCAATATGGTCTTGCAACAGCAATACCGAGAGAAAGGTTTCAAGAAGTACTCAGAGTTGATTTCTCTTCTCCTTGTGGCTGAGCGAAATAATGACTTGCTCGTGAGAAATCACGAAAATCGACCCACTGGGTCTACACCATTGCCTGAAGTGAATGAAGTGTACTCCCATTATGCCAAACGTGAGAAAGGTTGTGGCCCTATTAATGGTCGTGATCGTGGTCGTGGCCGTAGACAAGGAAGAAATTTCCCTAGTGTTAATCACCCCCCAAAGAAAAATAATCACCAAAAGTGGAAAGAGAAATATGAGAAGCCAAAGGCAAATAGTTCAGAAACTAAATGTTATCGTTGCGGTGGAAAAGGCCATTGGGCAAAAATTTGTCGTGTACCAAGACATCTGGTTGAGTTTTATCAAACATCTTTAAAGAATAAAGACCCTGAAGCTAATCTTGTCTATGACAATGAATTTGACATCACCCACTTGGATGTGGCAGACTTCTTTGAGCACCCTGATGAAAAAATAGACCACTTGATCGGTGATGCATCCGTGGTTAAAGATAATTGAGTTGTTTAATTTTTATTTTTGCCTACTCGTATTAGTTAGTGAATAAACATCATATAATCACAATTTTTTGCATGAGTAGTAGTCATTAGTACTAATTAGTACTATTTATTTTATGGAATAGTGTTACTTCGTTTTGATTAAATATAGTTCTAATATTTATTTTAAAGAATGTTCCAGTTTACTTAGATAGAGAATTGTTAGTAGTATTTATTTAAGTTACACTGTCTTGTTTGATATTATCACGTAACTGCGTTAATTATACCAAAGCTCATTAGTTTACACAAATAATCACCATTGAGGTGATTGATATATACACACAGTTCCATTGAGCGTGTACTGTGCTAGCTCGCACCCGCGTAAAGGAATTGAAAATTAATTGTGGGTGGAAAAGTATCTACTTTATGAGATTGTTTAGGTCACGCTGCATGTGATAAATGACTACCGTACTGTTTGTAATTTTTGCCTAACACAATTTCCATTTGATTTTCTCATCAGCTTTACTGAAATCTTCAGAATCTTTGGCTAAATTCTCATGAAACTACAGAACAAGTGTTTCAACCTTCTCACTAATTCGATGCAAACTTTGTACACAAATGACACTAATTTTTATAGTACTTATTGTTATTGAATAATACATACGTACACAAAATATAATTGTATTGTACTAGCTTTTATGTTTTACAAGCTACCATTGTAAATTTTAGTATTCACATAATTAAATTATTAATTTAACTCTGTTTCTTTCCTTCTCCCTCTGAAAATTTCTATGCCTTTCCATGATCAAATTTATGTATGATTGTGGGCAAAGAAGTGGAAATCCGTCCCATTGAAGTTGCTTCATTCTCATTCCCCTTAAGAGAATGTGATAGTAATGTGTGATAAGTCTGAAAGAAGACAAAATTGTTACCGCGAAGGTATCAATGGATGTGGACGTGACAATAGACGAAATTATAATCATATCTTCATTATGATAATGAGAATAATAAAGATTCTCAAAATAATCCTTCACTTTGTGAAAGTAATATTGTCATCGATTTGACATGAGATTTTGTAGCACATATAGATGATTATGGTCCATTCATGATGAGAATGTGACAACATCTGATTTATGAATACATATTCATTCTTGGAAGAATATGAACGTGCTAGTGGTAGTGAATATACAACACTCACCTCTAAAAGGAGGTTTGAGATGATATAAGAAAATAATGTCATTATTATGGCATGAATGGTCATTGGTCATGTACATATTGTACGCCAAAATATTTTGGCAATGTGATTACTAAAGGATAATACTAATGCAAGAAACAGATCTTGCATATAATTTTGACACTGACCATAATTTATAACTTTCTCCTTGAAAGTGATATTCATCACATGGATGTTGATGAATATGTGGTAGTACCAAATTAATTGAGAGCTCTGGAAGATCCAATTATTACTATTTTGGAGGAATACAATTGATTATCATGTCAATTTATTATGTTGTAGTAAGTCTCAAAGAAACTTATTGAGTTTCTAAAGTATTCGCGAAAGCGATTGGTTATATTGAGATTATAAATAAAGGAAATATTTAATATCTTCTATTACTACAACTTGTAGCGAGGTAATAAGTATGTGAAAAGTTACTAGCTTTGTCCTCCAGTTTGTACTACACAAATAAAAGAATACCACAATAAAGTGAATGTTTATTGATATAAAAACTCATATCATAATAAACTTGAAGTTTATTGATAATTGCACAAGTCGTGGTGTAAACCTGAACTTTATCAATATTGATAATTTATTCAGTTGGCATAATTGGTTTAGCCATATCAATTCAAGTATGATGTGAAGAAATAAAAGAGAATTCACATGGGTAAATTTTAAAGAACTAAAAAGTTCTTTACGAATTCTCTTATTTTGCTTGTTCTCATTAATTAATAGACCAACTAAAAATTGGTATTGAATCCCATGAATGCTGGAAATATCAAAGGTGAATATGGGCTCATTCACCCGTCATGTATACCACATAAGATGCATCTATGAGATGGTTACATGTGCAATTATTATTAACCCGCTACTTGCTGTTTGCGAGATAACTTGCTCAATAATTTAATTTAGAGCATAATTTTCAGATTTTCTATTCAAGACTTTATCTTGATACTTTGGTTATATCACAATTGGTTTAGCAAAATGATTTATTGAGTGCCTCCACTTAATAGTTAAACTATTACTTATGAGAACTAAGTTGTTTATATTAGTTTGATATACATTATATACGAAAGTATATTACATTCTCCCCTCACAAGTGGTTCAGGGTCAGGAACCAAATAATTCCATCTTATTATTATTAATGTGCGGTGTATATTTTGATTAACACCATAATACGACAAAGATGGATTCCCAAAATTGAGGGAAAAAGTTAGTTTTTCTAACATGAGGGGGAGACATGATAACAGTTGAGAAAAAGTTACGTGGAAAAAATTATCATTTGTCCATCTAGATCCTCGAATAAGATAATATGAACTTGAAGTTCATAAAAAGATAATTCATCTGCAATATATTGTAAAGCATGCCGACGCATTTGCTGACCCAAAGAAACTAACTATATTCTCACTGAAAATGCTCATATTTAGAACAAGTCCTAGAAGGACAATGTTTATGGTACACTTAAAGTGTATAGACAAGTCGGTTTCAAATAAATTTCTTGATAAAGAAGATGAGCAAATGATCAAAATGATCATAACAAAGGAGGCAAGTGATCTAGAAGATCCATGACATAACACTTCATAAAATCTCATGAGAGATTCAGGTACCTGAATATATTAATGAAGATATCTCTATGTTATGTCTTTATGAAAAAAAATATTGAAACCGATATAAAATATTCGTCGAAGACATTTATCATAGCGCTAAGTATAGATGAGGATCTTAAGTCTATCGAATATAGACACAAAAATATTGGCCAAATGGAAGAGACACAATTCGAAAGAATTGGTTTCATATGAAATACATGTAATTTTGGACATGTAGTTCAAACATTTGAAAGTATAAAGTCAATCATTTGTGCAATCACTTTCATGTATCTTATATGTATGGTGTGATATGAAAACTCGATGCAAATAATAAGTCTATTTATATGTCTTATATGACTTAACTTATATGACAATTCCTGAAGGATATTGCTTAAAGCATATAGAATTCTTGGTCATGAAGTACTACATCCTAAGTGCAATTTGTGCATATTTGTATCTTGCTATAACTATAAGCATGATAATGTGATAGCGAGGATTTTCAAGGTGCAACATATTCGTTGAAGTTAATATAGATGATTTATTCATCAAATCTCTGCTGACGTCAACCTTCAAGAAGCTAGTGCACACGATTGGGATGCGAAAGCTCAAGGATGTGAATTGATGCTCTCATCAGGGGGAGTTAATGCGCGTTGCACTCTTTTTTTCATACAAGGTTTTGTCCCACTGAGTTTTCCTTGCGAGGTTTTTAATGAGGCAACCAAAAGGCGCATTTCTAAACACGTGTACTCTTTTTCCTTTTCTATAATTTTTTTACCCATTGGGTTTTATTTTAGTTAAGGTTTTAATGAAGCACATTATTTGTTGAATAGACATTCAAGGGGGAGCGTTATAAATATAATTCTATTTATGGTAAATGTCTATATTCTAGAGATATTCTAGGGTTTGCTACTTTGTGGCTAAGTCACTCTTTCCCTAAAAATAGAGTGGTCATCTTTCATTGTAAATCATCCCAAAAATTCAATAAGAATTTTCTCTTTCTCTTTCTCTGCAATATTATTCTTGTTCTTTATTGTTTCATAACAATAATTATGTTCCCTTTTTACATTACCAATCACATACATTATTTTGTAATTCTTAATAATTAAAAAAAAAATCACATTGTGAGTACTTCAAAATTAAATATCGATAAGGTTTCGCCTAGCCACATAGAATGAAGGATGTCCAATTGAACATTTAAAATAAAACTTTATATCATGTATGTAAGTGAAAAGTTACTTTTACAAATATATATTAATCTAGAATATTTTTTGCAAAATTTTCTGATTTTCCCCCCCTTTGATCTAACTATATGACTCAAAATTTAGATCTAGGTTTATACAATTATATTTTTAGTGAAAAAAGATTAATGTTAGTCAATATTAATATCCAAATGATAGATCAAATGTATTTATGGAAAATATCTCACGCGTGAACGATGGGTAGCAATATATAATATCAATAAAGTAATGAATGACTTAGAAATATGAAAGAGAAAAATAAATAACAATAAATGAGATTCGAGTAAATAAATGAATAGGGGTCACCCGATAAATGTGAGATTCACCAATAATTCTTCTAACAGTGATAGATAATAATAAGCCTCTGGATATTCGGATCTCTCTTGGATCGGGGAAGAAAAAATAGATAAAAATGCGAAAATGTGAACTTTTTATGTATATGATAAAGAGAAAATCTTCAGTGAACGTCAATATGTTGTTCTTTACAAAAAGTGTCAAATACCCTCTATAACTACCTATCTTTCTATTTATAAAGGTACCTAGGTAGTACAACTGGGGGAATATTCACTGGAATATTCTTTCGGGAATAGTAATCTTGGAACTAGTCGTTATTGCTCGCCGAAGAGGAATGCTCGTCCTCGTCCTTGTCTTCTATCAAGTTACCTCGACCTTGTCGACGACCTGTTATCTTCTCGTGACATCGACCCTTTGAAATCAAGTTACCGTTTCCTATTGACGACACGTGGCATCCTCCGAAAACTTTATCCTTGTTGACCTACTCAACATATAACATGATATTTTTTTCCATACATTAACACCTCATTTGATTTTATTGACCCAAGGGATCAAACTCGCATCGGAAAGGCCTATATATAGAGAGAGTAGCAAACTTGAAATATTTTGTATTCATAGAGCTCAAATTCCAAACTAATTAAGTTAAAAGGTATTGTTATTTTCCTCCCCTTGATAGTTAGCATTAATAAATCATACCTCCTCTCGGTTGTTTGACCAAAAAGTATAACTTTCGATTAAACTATTATATTTATATAATGGTGGGTTAAACATAGTTAATGATAATATCTCTAAATATGAATCTTGAAAGTGTGAATAATGTGGGATTGATCTAGCGGGGGATTGCCAATAACAAGTATTAAATATTCCAAGAAGTATGAGCAATAATGGAGGAGTGACTAACAATAAATGGCATTTAAGTAAATAAGGGAAGTGATTCACCCAATAATGAATGAACTAGATGATTTTTCCTCCTGACAGTGATGAGTGACAAATAAATCCTAGAATGTTCGAACTATTCTTGGATCTCATGGAAAAGTATGGAATGATATGAGCAAGAATATTGATGAAAAGATAATGTTTTCATCTTTTTTAGAGAGAGAATCTTCTTCTGAAAAGTGTTCTTATTAAGTGAATATTACATGCCCTTATTCATTAATTATTTTTCCAATTTATATGGGACATACGCCCAGTAAATATTAGTAGTATACATGCAGAGAATATCCAATGCAATATTCTCTTTAGTATCCTATTCTAATAAACTAGCCGTTACATCTCTTTTTTCGGTGCTCAACATCGACCATCGTTTACACCCCGACCATGAGCCTCACTATCTCCTAGTCGACCTCGGCTGACTCTTTCCTCGATGTTACTTTGCCCTAAGTACTGAGACAGATTTTGACCTATATAGTTAGTCCCTCTGTTTATTAAGGCTGACCCCGTACGACCTTGATGAGCAGATTTTGTTTATCGTGGTTGGAAAAATTGGACGAGTGAGTCAAGTAGTGACGTTCTAGATGAGATGACGATGTGACCATTCGTGAGTCGCGACGTCGAGGTCATATCGTTTATGCTTCATAATAACGTCATGACATCATGCGTCATTATGGCATATTTTCCCGATATTTTGCATTGTTTCCTGTGCATATGCCGTTTCGATATCTGTGCTGGGTAATGATGGTCTGATTTCTCGGTTCTGACGCTTGAACTCCCATAAATATGGATATGAGGACATTCATTCGTATTTTTCTTATTCTTCATATCAAATCCCTGTGACTTTTTCACTTTACTTCATTATTGTGTGTCAACTCTCCTGGTTCTGGTGATTCCAGTTGCTTCCAACCCTCCTACACTTAAATATCCTCTCTAAAAAATATGGCTAATGTATCATATGGTTCTGGTATGGCAACTGACTATGTCCCTTTGGTGGTGCTTATGCCCCCTCACGCTGATGGTGTCTCTGTCGCTATTGAAGATAAGAATTTTCCTACAGTGGAGGAAATAATCCCTCGTAGTGAGAAAATTAGGTCCGACTTTTCGTAGGCGCCTTAAGATGAGCCTGAGGTCTCAGAGTCAGCAATTAAAGAGGTCGATCTAGCCGAGCTTAGGGCAAAATTCAACATTCCTACCCACATCGATCTGGTCCCATCAGGGCGTCATGTGGTACAAATACACCGCCTCGGGTATTACGTGTTATATGCATATCTTTTCTACATTGCTATACTCTTTCGCTTCTCCCATTAGCGGAGGAATTTTGCCACTACTATGGTGTTTGCCCGGCCCAACTCTCTCCATACATCTACAAGCTCATTAGGATGCTTAGAAAATTTGGGGAGTTGGCTAGGGTCGAGGTCACACTCCGCTATCCAATGCATCTCTTCACCCCTAGTTTCTATAGGGGGACGATGTTGCACCTTCACCACCGAGGAGGTAAATTATTGGTGGTGAAGATGGATGACAAGGCAAATCGTCAGTTCTAGCTCAACTACTTTTTCGTCAAAATCGAAGACGTGGTGGCCAACATGAACGGCTTCCCTGAGACTTGGAATTACACCCGTAAGTATATATTTTTTTGTCAAAAGCATTTGATTTGTATGTTTTAATTGTAGCCTCTCAAATTTTGTCTCTTCTTCGTACAACCAAGACTACGCTCCCTCCTTTGGTCGTGGACATTTTAGACTGGGTTGGACGGGTTCTGCCTCGCATTGTGGGGATTCGTGAGTAGCCGGGCATTCTCAAGAAGTTCGGGCCTACTTTTTCCTTGGCCAGTGAGTTCATCTATATATATTTTTGTTGTTTTGACCTCATGGTCGCTTGCTCGATGCAGTTTATTCTTGGTGGTGATAACTTCCAATATTTTTTTTCCAGTTTGAGGATCTTCGAGTAGGCCGAGGGCTCCTCCTCCTACACTTCGTAAGAGGAAGGCTGCCTCTTCTTCGACATCTATTCCTATTATGACTGCAGCTAGGCCAACTCGATCATCTGCTTTTATTCCTTCCCCAACCGCGGCCAGGTTCGCTCGGTCGTCGACCCCATATGGTGCTGCCTCCACATCGGTTTCTTCTCCACCTACAAATACTTCGACAATGAAGATTTCGGCTTCCCCCCCACCTTCTTGTAGACGAGGAAGAGGAATCGTCGCCAAGCAACGGGAATTTGGTTCCCCATAAAAGAAGATCGGTAGACATCAACGATGGGGTTAACTAAGCTGTCTATTCGACGATGGACGATTACGTCATAAGCGAAACGGTGACCATAGTACTTGAGGATGATGTTGAGTTGTCGTCTGAGATTCCGCCATTAGCTGAGGTTGCAGAGGGTGTGTCCCTTAACGATGCCATAATGGAAGCCGATGGGTCGTCTGCGAGGTTTTTTTATGCTTTATGGCAAGATGAGCCATCGACCTCGCGACCGGCTGATGGTCCTTCTTCACCGGCCAACGGGATAGGTAAAGGCATTGCCGGGGATGGCTACGAGACGGGCTCTGATCTTGTCGCCGATGAGATGAGGATGATGGGGAAAAGGTTTACACGGATCGAAGTGATACCGGAGCAGTATTTAGAAAAAGCGAGCGCTTCGTCGCTTTAAGCGAGAAGCAAGGTGGAGCGAGAAGCTGTCGCTTTTTCCTAACTGAGGCAACACGACCAGCAGAAGCGATCGCTAAACGCAAAGCGACCCAGAAGCAAGAAGAGCAGAAGCGCTCACTTCTGTTCAGAGGGATCATTTTAAAAAAAATAAAGTTTGGGTCTTTATCAGATCCAAAGTGAAAAGACTATTCTTTCTCCTATTTCCCAACGTTACTAGCAGCAACAACCAGCTAGGGTTTCAGCCTCCAGGTAATTTTTCTTCTTTTCTTCTTCTTCTTCTTCTTCTTCTTCTTCTTCTTCTTCTTCTTCTTCTTCTCTTTTTCAATTTTTCTCGTCCAGCCGTCTAACAGCTAGGGCAGTGCTGGTTCCCCCTCCTTTTATTCTCTTAATTTTAATATGTATTTTAATTTATAAAATTAATTATTATATATATACATGTTATATTTTCAGTTTATTTGATTAATTTTATGTGTATTTCAGTTTATAAAATATATATATATATATATATATATATATATATATATATATATGTGTGTGTGTGTGTGTGTGTGTGTGTGTGTGTGTTATTTTAGTTTATTTGATTTTTTAATGTGTATGTCAGTTTATAAAATTAATTATTATATATATGTTATATTTTCAGTTTATTTGATTAATTTTATATGTATTTCAGTTTA
>ML412071.1:0-21066 GCA_005239525.1 Nicotiana knightiana | reverse complement strand
TATGTATGTATGTATATGTTATATTTTAGTTATTGATTTTTTTAATGTGTATTTTCTGTTTATAAATTAATTATTATATATATTATATGTATTTTCAGTTTATTTGTTTATGTATTTTCTTATCTCTTAATAGGGATTTAAAATTATCTCAAAGTTCGAAAGAGAAAGACCCGGCTTGGCGATATGGCGATAAAGTTAATGAGAAGAATAATACAAATATTGTATGCAAGTTTTGTAACAAGATTACAACGTGTGTAATTTATCACTTTAAATTCCATCTTATTGGTGGCGATAGAAACATCGCAAGTTGTTTGAAATGCTCACCAGAGGTGAGGGATGAAATAAAGAATTTTGTTAATAAGAAGAAGGAGCAAAAAAATCAAATGAGTCATCAACCATTTGTGACCAATCTTGATGATGATGATGATGATACTGAAGAAGATGAAAGTTTGTCACTTTTAACAAAATGGGGAATAGATGCAATCTCTTCAAGCCATGGATCGACGGGTATTAGTAGGACTAAAGGTCCTATAGATTGCTATTTCCCAAAGAAGACAGAAGCAAAGAGCGGTAGAAAATATGTACAAAACATTGCTAAGAACATTTTGAGGGATCGTGCAGTTAGAGCTTTTGCATGATGGGTCTATGATGTTGGGATCCCCTTCAATTGTGTCAACTATACTGACAATTTTGGAGACTTTATTGATGTCGTTGGTCAATATGGACCTGGAATGAAGCCTTCCACTTATCATGAAACCAAAGGTCCTTATCTAAATAAGAAAGTGGAAGAGACTAATAAAATTGTGGAGGAACATAAAGTTGTGTGGAACAAGTATGGCTGCTCCATTATGATGGATAAGTGGACGGTAAGAACTGAAAAAATAATTATTAATGTGTTGGTGAATTCTCTCAAGGGAATTTTTTTTTCCTTAAGTTGATTGATGCTAGCGACTCGTCCACTGACCACATCAAAATGTTCACCTTGTTTTAGAACACCATTGAAAAGATTGGCCCAAGAAAAGTTGTTCAAGTGGTCACTGATAATGCGAATGAAAATGTGAAAGCGGGTGGAATGGTGCAAGGCGCGTACCCGAATGTATATTGGACTCCATGTGCGGCTCATTGTATCAACTTAATATTCTGGGACATTTTCAAGGAAAAACCCTTCTTTAGAGTTTTTGGCCAGGGCGTTAGGGTACATTTTTATATTGCTCAGTGGCCCTTGTTATTGAATGTGATGAGAAGATTACCAGACAAAAAAATTGGTTAAATCGGACAAGACAAGGTTCGCCACTGCTTTCTTGACTTTAAATAGTATCCACTTGCAAAAAGCCAATTTGAGAAAGTTGTTCATTTCAGAGGAATGGAACAAGAGTAAATTTGCAAAGAAAACTGGGGGGAAAGATGTTGCACGCATTATTCTTTCTTCTTTTTTTTGGAATAATGTCCTTCATGTTCTTAAAATTGGTGGCCCTCTGGTTAAAGTACTATATTTGATGGATGGGGAGAAAAAACCACCAACGGGATACCTCTATGAAGCTATGGATAGGGCCAAGTAGGCTATTCAAGCATCATTCAGTGATGAGCAGAAATATGCAAAGGTCTTTCATATCACTGATTCAAGATGGACGGAGCAACTTCATCGACCTTTGCATGCAACTGGACTTATTCTGAACCCGTCAGTCTTTTATGATCAGAATGAGAATAATTCATTGGCTAGAGAAGTGAGGATGGGATTCCATGAAGTTGTTATTAAGTTGACCCCAGATGAAGACTTGCAAGAAAATATAGTATATCAGCTTTCTATTTACAAGGCAGCTGAAGGACTTTTTAAGCCGCGACTGGCTATTAAACAAAGAAAGACGAAGTCGCCAGGTGACCAAGTGCTTTTATATTTTATAGCTCTAACTTTTAATGTATTTTTCATACTTATTAACTCTTGAATATTTTTTTTCACTTCTATAGTTGAGTGATGGGACCAATATGGTGCAGAGACTCCGGATTTACAGACTTTCCCCATCAAAGTTCTAAGTTTAACTTGTAGCTCATCCGAATGTAAAAAGGAATTGGAGCATTTTTGAACACGTGAGGAATAAAAATAATGATTTCGTGTTTTGAGATAAAGTAAATTATATCTCAATTGTCCTAACTCCTACTAATTAGTTGACATATCTTGTTTGCAGATTCATACAAAGAAAGGGAATCGACTAACCTTGAAGCGCCTCCATAATCTAGTGTTCATAAAATACAATAGAGCATTGAGGCGTTGCTACAACCATCGCAATCTAATTGATCCAATTCTTTTGGACAATATTTATGAGGCTAATGAGTTGCTAATCGAAGTCTCCGAAAATTATGAAGATGAAGAAGTATTTGAAGGCGACCATAATTTCACTTGGGGTGATGTTGCAGATCATAGTGGAGTTGGGGAAAATCCTTATGGTTTAAGGGGGAATACTTCAAGTTCAAGCTCGATTAGGAAGAGAAAAATTGTGGCTACTAACAGTCGATCCCTATCCCTAATTGATGAAGATGAAAGTGATCATGAAGAGGAAGAGAGAGGGGGGGGGGGAGAGAAGATGAAGAGCAATATGAAGATAATAGAGTAATTCAACATTTGACGATCTTGAAGAAGAACAAGAAGAGTAAAAGAATAAGATGTTGATTCTAGTAATTTAGTAGCTTTGATTTTGCTTGTCCTATGGTTTGTGAAGGATTTGGTGGTACCAACTTTTAAGTTTTTAAATTGAACTTTTTGATTATTTATATTGTGTCTTTTCAAGGTTTACATTATGTTTTTTTAAGAATTGCGCTTCACTTCAATGAAGTGTGCGCTTTGCTTTTGAAGCGATGCGAGCCCCTGTCGCTTTTTTACGCTTCGCGCTCTCAAAAATACTGGACTGGAGGGGTCCACGTCGACCATTGTGATCCCATGGATCGAGATTTATTGGTAAATACGGAGAATGTGGTTCCTTCCCTTGGTCCCTTCTGTTCCAACGTGGAGGGGAAAACTCATGAAAAGTTGGATGACGCTACCTTATCAAGGAGAATAGCCGGCCTCGCTCTCAGGGTAAGTTTTTTGACTTTTTTTTTCATTTTTGTTTGTCAAGTTCAACGTTTAGGATTCATTCTTACTTTTCGTTTTCTCTTTCTTTTTCAAACTGTGGTTTTGGAAATTGAAAGCGCCCGAATAGAGGTGAGGCGTAAGGCTATTTTTATGAAGATGGAGCAAAAATACCGCGAGTATCATGGAAAGTACTGCGAGATTTGTAGGCGGTTTGGTAGAGCAGAAATGTTCAGGCTCATCGAGATGAACTGAAGCAAAAAGATGACGAGTTGGTGAAGGTCATCGGGAAATGCAGTGTCCTCGAGGGGACATTGAGAACTAAAGAAGAAGAGCTCGAGGTCAGTAAAGGGGTCGAAGCCCAATGCGGCGATCTCCAAGCCCAGGTGGTCTCACTACGTGCCGAGCTCGAAGAATTTCAATTCAACACGAATGCTTTGTGCGGCGAGGGCACCGAGAAAGTTGAGGATCTTGAGAAGGCGGAGTCTGCTCAGTCGGGGGCCATGAGGAAGGAGGAGGCTTTGGAAATCGTGATCCGCATTCTTTGTTCTAAGCGAGAGAGTGCCTTGGAAACGTCTAGGCTTAAGGAAGAGCAGCTCGATGAGCGGATTGGAGAATTGGAGAGAGAGGCTTCTGGCCTTTATAACCGAGTCGCCGCTCTTGAGGCCGAGAAGAACCAATTGCTGGATCGACCGACCTCTTCCCGCACTTTTGATTTCCTAATGTCCCTCGAGATTTGTACGAGGAGTGGATTCATGTCGAGGCCCATCTTGATATATTTAGAGATCTGATAAGGGCGGGTACAGTTTCAGAAGTCGTCTTCGAAGATGCTCGTGTTAAGGCACGTATAGCTAGGGGTGTTTGTGATTATGTTCCTGCTACACCGTAGGCCGGTGACGATGACGATGACGGAGATGCGGGCGTGGACCATATTGAAGAGGACGAGAATCCCGAGGGCGGTGACGATGGTGAAGGGGCAGATGGGGATGGCTTAGGTGATCAAGCTCGTGGCAATGCTGGGCCCGAGGACAATTAGTAGTTTTTCTTTTTCCTTCTTTTTGTTTAGCCGTAAACTTGTACGTTTTTATGGCTGTCTGTATGACCCTTTGTAAAAAATATTCAGAGAAATGCCACCTTTGTTATTTGTACCTAATTCCCTTTTCTTCGGTTCGTGCTTGTAGTCATTTTGATTTTGTCGCTTGGCTTTCTTAGTCATAGTCACTTAACTTGAATAGGGTTGAACATATCCTTAGTTTAACTATGGTGGAGGGTGTTAGTTCGAACGAGGTCGAAACAAAACCTAAGTTTAATCATGGCCCAGGGACAATAGATGTTAGTTCGAACGAGATCGAACCTATCATATGTTTGTTTATTACCGGGGGCTGGTTAGGTGTTAATTCGAACGAGGTCGAATAAAATCTATATTTAGTTATGGCCGAGGTCCGATTAGGTCTTAATTCGAATAAGGTCAAATATAACATATACTTAGCTATGATCGAGGGCCGGTTAGGTGTTAATATGAACGAGGTTGAATATAACCTATACTTAGTTATGGTTGAGGGCCGGTTAGGTGTTAATTTGAACGACGTCAAATATAACCTATAATTAGTTATGGCCAAAGGCCGGTTAGGTGTTAATTCGAACAAGGTCGAATCTAACTTATACTTAGTTATGGCCTAGGTCCGGTTAGGTGTTAATTCGAACGAGGTCGAATATAACCTATTCTTAGTTATGGTCGAGGGCCGGTTAAGTGTTAATACGAACAAGGTCGAATATAACCTATATTTAGTTATGACCGAGGGCCAATTAGGTGTTAATTCGAGAGAGGTCGAATATAACCTATATTTAGTTGTGGCCGAGGGCCAGTTAGGGGTTAATTCGAGCGAGGTCGAATATAACCTATTAGTTATGGCCGAGGGCCAGTTATGTATGCCTCTTGGTGTGGCGTTTTTCGGTGTTGTGAACTTTAAGGCAACATTGTCTTAGTTGTAGGAGCGATAGAAATAAACTTCGTGCATTTGTGCTTTGTTCATACACTTGGAGAAATTTACACATTATTTCGGCCGTTGGTTGGCATTCCAATCCCAGTCCCATTCTATCTAGTCCCTTCATTTGTCGACCTGGAGAAGTCTTGACAGGTCGAGCAATGAACTAGTCGTCCTGTGTCTCTATCTGTGCGCGCTTCAAACTGAAGTATCCCCTTCATCGCCTCGTTAAAAACCTCCTTGAGAAAACCTAATTGGGATAGAACTCAAGTGAGGGACAAAAAGAGTACGACTTTGGGGATGCTTTACTTATTAAAAGTTGAATTACTTGAGGTGTGTAATATTCCAGTTTTTTGATAGTCGCTTTCCTTCCATTGTTCCTAGTTGGAATGACCCTTTGTTCGTTGTTGCTGTGATTTTGTAGGGCCGTCCCAATTTGTTCCTAGTTTACCTTCCCGTGGGTCTTTGCTCGCTTGGTGTCTTAGCTTTAAGCACGTAGTCCTCGACTTTGAGTGGCCCGATATTTGCCTTTTTGTTATAATAGCATTATGCTTGTTGTTATTGGGCAATCATCCTTACGTATGCCATATCTCTTCGTTCTTCGACTTCGTCGAGCTTCTGCTTCCATCGTTCCTGAGCCCACTTTCGTGGGATTATCTTAGGCTGGGCTCCCCGACTTCAACCGGTCTTACTGTATCAGTCCCATAGACCAATGAGTAATGGGTCTATCCTGTGCTCGTCTTTGGCGTTGTTCGGTAGGCCTAGAGTACTTCTGGTAATATATTCGACCACAACCCTTTGGCCTCTTCGAGTTTTTTCTTCATGATGTTCAATATCGACTTGTTGGAGGACTCCTCTTGTCCGTTTCCTGTAGGGTGACATGTCGTTGAGAGTATTATTTTGATATGCCATTTTTCAAAAAACTCAACGACCTTTTTTCCTGCAAATTGGGGTCCATCGTCGCAACTGATCTCTTTGGGGAAAGCAAAATGACATATGATGTTTTTACATATGAAGTTGATCACTTCATGTTCGTGTATTTGGGCGAATGCTCCTGCTTCTATCCACATAGAGAAATAATCAGTTAAATCCAAAAGAAATCGTACGTTACCTCGCCCTGCCAGGAGGGGCCCACGATATCCATTCCCTATTTGATGAACGGCCAAGGGGAAGTCACTGAGTGTAGGTGTTCTCCTGCTTGGTGAATCATTAGGGCATACTTCTGGCATTACTCACACTTTTTCATGAAATCTGCGGCTTCTTTTTCATGGTAGGCCATTAATACCCTGCTCGTATGAGGCATTTGACCAAAGCCCGATTGCCGGAATGAGCTACATAGTGGCCTTCGTGGACCTTCTCCAGGACGCGTCGCGTATGATTTAGGCCCAAGCATTTCGCTAGAGGGCCGACGAACGTCCTCTTGTACAGGTCGTTATGAATGATGTTGTACCTGGCTGCTTGCATTCACAATTTCCTGGCTTCTTTTTTATCAACTAGGAGCACGTCGTCCTACAAGTATGTGATAATACGATTGTGCCAGTCCTAAGTTACGTTTATGGTTCTTATCTCGAGTAGGTCTATCGATGAATTAAGAAGGTAGACTACGCGGCTAATTTGGTGGCAATATTTTTGGCAATATTTTTGGTGGTTGCGGCTAATTTGGCGAGATTGTCTCCCTCGGTATTATGTGCTTGGGGGATCTGGTCGAGTTGACATTCATCAAACTCGGGCAGCATCTTGCAGATTTCGGTCTGGTATTTTTGCAACCTTTGTTCCTTGATTTGGAAAGTCACTGTGACTTGGTTGACCACGAGTTAAGAATCACAACGTGGTCTTAGCCGTTTCACCCCGTATTTAAGTGCTAGTCTTAATCCTGCAATTACAGCCTAGTACTCGGCCTCATTGTTAGTCATGTCTAAGCATCTTATGGAATGGCGAATCACTTCGTCGGTCGGAACTTTGAGTACGAGTCCCAATCCGGACCCTGACGCGTTAGATGCACCATCGGTGTACAGGACCCAGAGGTCCTATATATGGGGAGAAGTGTGGGCGGCTTCTTTTTCAACTTTGGGTATTATTTTTGTGCTGTAGTCGGCGACGAAGTCAACAAGAACTTGTGACTTTATTCTTGTTCGCGGTTGATACGTGATATCGTGCTTGCTCAGTTCGATGGCCCATTTTAGCCAACCTGCTTGATAGCTTAGGCTTATGCAAAATGCTTCTTAGGAGGAAGGTAGTGATGACCAAGAAGGGGTGGCATTGGAAATACGGTCTAAGATTTCGTGAAGCTACAACTAAGACCAAAGCCAGTTTCTTGAGGTGAGGGTATCTCGTCTCGGTGTCGATTAACGTTTTGCTATTGTAATATATGGGAGACTGCGTATCTTTGCTTTTGCTGACCAGGACTGTGCTCACAGCTACTCGGATACAGCGAGGTAGACAATGAGACATTCCCCCGGCTCTGGTTTTGAAAGCAGTGGTGGTGATGACAAGTATGCTTTTAATTCATTCAGGGCTTGAACGCACTCTGAAGTCTATTGGAGGCCGTTATCTTTCTTGAGCACGCTGAAGAATTTGTGACACATATCCAATGATCGCGAGATGAATCTTGAAAGGGTGGCGACATGACCAGTCAACCTCAAAACCTATTTTTTGGTGGTCAAGTGCTCTTTTATACCTTTGATGGCTTTGATCTAATCGGGGTTGACCTCGATACCTCGATGTGATTCTAGGAAACCTAAGAATTTTCCTGAGGCCACACTGAATGCACATTTTTCGGGGTTCAGTTTCATTATGTATTGTCTGAGTATGTCGAAGGTTTCTCTCAAGTGGTCGATGTGATCTTATTTTATTTTGGACTTGACCAACATGTTGCCTATATAGACCTCTATCATTTTACCGAGTTGGTCTTTGAACATATTTATTACTAACCTTTGGTACATTGCCCTTCCGTTTTTCAGTCCGAAGGGCGTGACTCTATAGCAGTACGCCCCCTGATGGATGATGCAAGTGGTTTTCTCCTGATCCTTTTCTTCCATGAGGATTTATTATAGTCCGAGTAGGCATCCAAGAAGCTCAATAGTTCATGCCCGTCTGTTGCATCGATGAGTTGGTCGATGTGGGGTAACAAGAACGAATCCTTGGGGAATGCTTTGTCCAAATCCGTGAAATCTATGCACATCCTCCATTTCCCATTCTTCTTTTTCACCATGACTACGATGGCGACCCATTATGGGTATTTCGACTCCCTAATTGAGCCATTCTGCAATAATTTTTTGCCCTCTCGCATACCACATCATTTATTGCGGAGTTGAACTTACACCTAACCTGCCTCACCGGAGGGTGGAATGGGTCGACGTTCAACTTGTGCGTAGCGATTTCCTTTGAGATACCATACATATCTCCATGGCTAAAATCAAACAAGTCCGTGTTAGCAGTTAAGAATTGACGAAATTTACCTAGTTCTTGAAGCTTGGAGCCAATGTAAGCGTTCTTGCTATGATCGTTGTTATCTAATTGAATGGGTTCGAGGTCTTCTGTGGTTGATTCTGCAGCTTCAACCGTATCGGGGTCTTTGATGATGTCCTCGCCCTCATCACATATCGACCTCGACCCTGTTTATTACTATGCCTCTTTTTTTTTGTCCTTCATTTGTTGAGTGACTGTACAGTATAGATCAATGCGGTAGCATTCTCGGGACGTACATTGTTCCCCTCGTACACTGAATATTCCCTATGGAGTTGGGAATTTGATGACTTGGTACAAGTTGGAGGGGATGGCTCTCAGGATGTGTATCCATGGTCGCCCTATTATGGTGTTGTACATTGTGTCTTGGTCTATGATATGGAATGTGGTTTCCAGAGTGACGCCACCGGTTAGGACGGGGAGTGTGATCTAGTCGGGTGTTCTCTCAATTGCATTGTTAAAACCCGTTAGTGTGATGCAGCACAATATTATCTTATCCTCGAGTTTCATTTGTGCAAGTACGCGAGGGTGGATAATGCACACGCCGCTTCCATCGTCTACCATAATGAGTCTCACATAGGTATCTAAAATTCATAAAGTGATAAAAAGGGCATCATAGTGAGGGAAAGCCAAACCGTTGGTATCCGACTTATCGAAGATAATAATTTCTTCGAGTTCATCATACTGTTCGTGGGTGATTGATTGTTTGGTCTTGTAGGTTGTGTTGAACTTCACACTATTGATAAAAGCATCATCGCCGCTGCTAATGATCAAGTGGACAGTGCGGGTTGGCGAGGGCGGTTTCGGCGGTCCTTGATGTTGTTCATGTCCTCTAGTAAAATTAGTCCTTTCCCAGTCGCTCAACAACTCTTTGAGGTGTCCCTGTCGTAGCATGTTTATGACTTCCTGTCTTAGGGCGATACAATCCTCGATTTTGTGTCCTCGATCTTGGTGGAATTTGCAAAGGGCGTCTGATTTCCTGGTATTCGGGTCTGACCTCATCTTTTTGTGGCCACTTCTCCTTAGGTCCAAGATTTTCCAAGGCGGAGACTATTTCTGTATGTGATACACAAAAATTGTGAGCGGATAATAATGGGCATACTTCTTTCATTCCGGTGAGTCCTTGCTCTTGATCGGGGTGGGACCTCTTTGTAACGGGAAGATGATGCAATGGCGGTTCTGGCATATAGCAGATGCCGCTCCCTGTTGGGTTGTGGAGCTGCAAGGTCCCTCCTGATATCATTTTTTTTATCTTTTCTGGATTCGGCTTGTACCGAAGTCGGTCGATGAGTCGACCCATTGAGGTCGTCCTCGTTTGCTCGGACTTCGGTGTAATACGCGTTGTGTATTTCATCCCAAGTAGTTGGGGGGGGGGGACTTCATAAGCCGACTTAATAACTTTCTTGTTGCCCTTGAACCATTTCTGCTCAGCCCGTTCTGAAAAGTTGCAACAACCATCCCTTCCGATGCATTCGGCATGGTCATTCTTACTCGGTTGAATTGGGTGAGGAAGTCCCTAAATCCCTTTCCCAACGACTATTTAATAGCAAATATGTCATTTACTCTCGTCCCTTCTTGGCCCCAGCATGGTCCATTACAAACTTGTTTGCTATTTCTTCGAAGGTTTCAATGGAACGCGTGGGAAACTGTGAATATCATGTTAATGCTCCTCCCGTGAGGGTCTCGCAGAATTATTTCAACAAAATGGAGGATACTTGTTCCTTGGTGAGGTCATTGCCTTTCACAACGGTGACCTAGTGAGTCACATGGTCTTCGGGGTCGGTCGTGCCATCATATATTTTCAGGTAGGGTGGCATTTTAAAGGTCTTTGGTATGGCATGTGGGGCGGCATCGTTACTGTACGGCTGCTCTACGAACCGACTGACATCTCTCTTTGTAAGAGCTTATGAGCTTCTGGTATCTTATCGACCCTTTTTTGGTGTTCTCTCATTTGGTCCCAAAATGCTTTGTTCTCGTTTTTCATTTCCTCCATCATTTTCAGAACAGTTTCGAGAGTGTCGTCACTTGCACTTTAACAACATTGTGAGTAATACTTGTCGTTGTAGGAGAAGGAGGAAGCTGATCATGCTGCTTGTCCGCTGGTGGTATAACCCAAATGCTTGCATTTTTCGTAGTCGTGTCTTGAACGAGCTTATGGAGGATGTTGGTTAGCGTGTTAGTTAGCCAGGCCTCAAGTAGCTTTTTTACTGCTGGTGGCGTCTCCTCCGCCACGGATGTGGAGGCTCCCTTACTAAGGGATTTTGTAATGCTACAGTGGGGAAGGGGTGACCCGCCTCGCCTCACCTAGGGGAGGCATTGGACGTTGCATCCTCGTCCACTGCTTCAGAGCTCTCATTGATGATGTTGATGAGGTTGACTGGGAGGTTACTCATTATTCTCATTCGTTATTCTCTTTTACCTGCAATATTAGATCTTGTGCATATAAAGAAAAAGGATCTTGTTTTTGCCCCCCCCCCCCCTTTTTTACGTTAGCGATCAATGTTAGTTGCAAACTAGAAGAAACTAAAAATTTAACTAGATAATCCCCACAGACGGCGTCAAATTGTTTGACCAAAAAGTATAACTTTCGGTTATACTATTCTATTTATATAACGGCCCTAGTTAATGGTAGTATCTCTAGATATGGATCTTAAATGTGTGAATAATGTGGGATTGGTCTAGTGGGGGATTGACAATAATAAACATTAAATATTTCAAAAAGTATAGGCAATAATGGAGGAGTTACTAGCAATAAATAACAATAATGACATTTAAGTAAATAAGAGGTGTGATTCACCCAATAATGAATGGACTAGATGATTGTCTCTCCTGACAATGATGCGTGAGAGATAAATCCTAGAATGTTCAAACTATTCTTGGATCTGGTGGAAAAGTATGAAATGATATGAGCAAAAATATTGATGAAAAGGTAATGTTTGTATCTTTGCTAAATAGAGAGAATCTTCTTCCGAAAAATCTTCTCATCAAGTGAATATTACATGCTCTTATTCAAACTATTTTTCCTATTTATATAAGACATACCCCCAGTAAACCCTAGTAGTAGACATGCAGAGAGTATCTAATGGAATATTCTATTTAGTATTCTATTATAATAAACTAGCCGTTACAGTTTTTTTTGCGGCGCTCGACATCGACCATCGTTTGCACCCCGATCACGAGCCTCGCTCTCTCCTGATCGATCTTAACCGACTCTTTCCTCGATGCTATTTTTCCTAAGTACTAAATCAGATTTTGACCTATACATAGATGTGATTAAAATATTTGATAAAACAATACAAACAAACAAGTGAGTAAGTAGCTACAGTGTTTGATTAAAACTTTTAGAATATGGTAGAAATATAGATGGAGTCGGAGAGTATGGATGCTTCACTAGATATGGTTGCCTATTGAGCATTACGTACAAAGTTTTACTGTTGAATAGCGTGCAAGAACGTGCGCTATAAACCAAAAAGCACCCCATATTCATAGTTGTAGTAGATTACATGACACAACCCCACGCCCCATCCCCCACCCCCCGCCCTCTGCTTTTTATTGCCATGTCCATCCATTCCTTTCTCATGTCCTTTCCTAAAACCAGCCTATAATCTTCCCCAACCCTCGGCACCTTTCCCTCTCTCTCTTTTTATTTTTTTAATATTTTTCTGATGATGATGATGTGTTTGACTACTTCTTGAATATGTATTAATTAAATCCCTACGGATTTAAGTTACATATAAATTGATGAGAAAAATATTACTGTACTAATAGTTTTTTATTATAATTTACTTTTTGTTAAGTAACTTTTTATAATAAACATCATTATTAGTACAATAGCCGTCCTAGGTAACTAATGTTGAAATTAAATCACCATGATAATAATTAAGAAAATAAGTTTGCCCTAAAATATAAGGGAAGGAGATCCAAGTTTGCTCATATAGTACTCAAAATTGTTCAATATTTATTCAAACACTTACATACAATATTATTTTATATTTGTTCTTGCCATTAATAAAAAGCAAAATAAATAAATATTTGTCCTTATTTCAAATAAGTGTATTGTCAGTGGGATTTGAATAAAAAAAATTTGCAACTAGTTTTTATCATGTCTGAACCAATCAATCATACCAGATAAATCCAATCCGCAACACCTCTAGAACCTTTGAAAGTTGAAACACTCCCCTCTCTCCCCCTCCTCCGTTTCTCTTTCCTTTCCCCTACACTAGTGTTGGGAACACAAAGTCTGGACTGGTCTTTATCAACTTTTTATTTAACTCTCGAGTGTGTGGCAAAAGAAAATTAAAGTAGGGTCTTTTTCCAGGTGTCTTTCTCTATCTCTATCTCTATCTATCTCTTCCTTCTATAATAATCTCCTTGGACCTTTCCTCTCCCAGCTGTTTCTCTTAGGAATAAACCTTAAAAGGGTGCAGGTTAATAAAAACTTCCATCACACTTCGCAGGTTTTATTATTACACACTCTGTGTGTGTGTGTATTTTCTAACAAGTTACTATTGTTTCTTGTTTACTACTGTTTGATGATGGATGAATTGAGCAAACTTCATTCTGCTATTGCATGTTCGAGTAACAATAATCATGTTGTGGGAATTCTTGAGCACATAACTGGTCAACAACAAGAGGGGCCAATTAATAACAGTAGTGTTGATAATAATCTTGAAAAAGCCAGCTTGGAGATGTCAGATCTTATTAAAGCTCAGATTGCTAATCATCCTCTTTATCCTAACTTATTATCTGCCTACCTTCAATGCCGAAAGGTAAATCATTAATATATCCATCTTCCTTCCTTGTTTTGTTCTGTTGATCATCACTGTGTGTACTTTCTACAGTTCTTTTTTTCCCTATGTCAAGTATAAGGTGTTCGTGTATATATATTGAAAAAAAAACCTTTATTTGTTGATTATATGAAGGTTGGAGCACACCAGGAAATGGCATCAATTCTTGAAGAAATCAGCAAAGAGAACCACTTAATATCCAGCTGCCACAATACTGAAATCGGAACTGATCCAGAACTTGATGAGTTTATGGTGAAAACCCCACATAGAAAAACTCATCAAAACACACACACACACACACATATAATAGTAGCTAGCTTTCATTTACTAATTAAAATGAGTTTTTTTTGTTGTTAATTTTGTGTTGTGAAGGAATCATATTGTGCGGTATTACTAAAATACAAGGAGGAGTTGTCAAAGCCGTTTGATGAAGCCACAACGTTCTTGAATAACATTGAGTCGCAGCTGAGTTCCCTCTGCAAAGAAAACTTGACAACAACAACAACAACAACCACCACCTCTTTCAACTCCAACAACAATTATCTATCTGGTAGGTTGGTTGTTCACTGTTCTTTTTGTTCTTTCTTGATACTGTTAACATAGTGAAACATGAGTAGTCATGATTCTTGACTCATCACTATTGTTTATGCGTGTGTTTATGGGTTTTTTCTTGGGGGGTGGGTTGAAAGTACTAACTTTGGTCAGAAATACTATTCCGTTCAACTTTTCAGGATTGATTCGGACCCCCCTATACTTTAGCTGGCCCCTTCTGTATTACCCTTACTTATTAGGGTTGCGAGAAGGTAATAGGAGACATGTTGGTAGCCTTGGAAATTGAGTCTTTTCGGAGGCTGCAACCCTTTGGGACTATTGCTGTCAGATTTTGTTTCTTATCTCTCCCATTGGAATTAAGACATTTTAAGTTTTATACAGCGGTAATTTCTTTTTATTATATTATTATTATTATTACTAGTTCCATTTAAGTAACTATAGCATGTTATTCTATAGTTCCCAGGTTAGTACATCAGGCTTGTTATGAAGAGGTGTTGTAGGTTGACTTAAAATCCTATACATTGTTGGTGCATAGAAATTTAAACTGCATTTCGGAATGCTTAAATTAAAGAAGATATATACCATAACTTTAGCTTTTACTTGCTATAGACTGACATCGTGCAACAAAAGCTCGGTTGGCTTGGGTAGGGTAGGATTCAAAATACTCTAGACACTTGAATCATGGGTGAAATTCTTTTGAAATATGTAAATATGAAATTTAGATAACAAATGAAATAAGACACATTGTCATTTTAGTGCATTATCTATGTGCTTTTTAATTGGGTGTTACTTTTTCTTTCTCAAATTGCCCTAGACAGTGGTGCTAAATACAATGATGCCAAAAACCTACTCGCTTGTTTAACTCGAGTTTTTCATTAAATTTTCGAAAAGAGTAATTTAGATTTGAATGATAATACGCATAGATGGCTTACATATAATAAAACCTCCACTTGAAGGATTTGGTCATGGAACTTGAAAGTTATGGATGACTGGTGATCTTTATTAATGATGATATTATATTGAATATATGGCCGATACGGTCAGGCCTAAAATATATATATAGACACTATGCAGGTCCAATTTGGTAGAAGGTGTATTAGGTACGAGGCATACGGAGCATTAACACTATGTTTTGATATTGTGGTGCCAAAGTATACACCTGCACATGACCATGTGCTTTACTTAGCTTTGACACATGATAGAAATGCTTCTGAATGTGTTTAATTTGAGTTTAGGTATCTGTCTCTAATAATTATTTGTTGGGAAGACACATGAAGGCTAAGGCTTGGACGCGGTTAGGACATGAGGAGGTTAATTAGTGTTGTTTTTTCCAATTTTTGCAAGAATTAGCTCCATCAATCAAGCGGCTTTTACGAAAATTGAATTCTTTTCTTGTGTTACAAAAGCTAAAGAGAAATGCCATCCTAAGATTTTTTTTTCTTTTTTCTTTCCCTTCTTGTTGTTGTCAGATAGACCTTTCTTTTAAAAAAGAAATAACATGCTTACGATTTATTTCGTGTAAAATAAATTTATTATTGGCAGTGAAGAAGAATTTAAGCTGAAATTTAATTAGGTATTGGCATTACAATATATCTCCAAATGTGTTCCTTGTCTGTCATGCCCTTTTACAGTCTTTTCTATCTGTGTTTGTGACATGTCATAACTATTGTCCTTACTCCTTTCCCTAGTCATGAATTTAATCCTGCTTAACAGTCTATGGATCTCTAACGATTTTGGGAGCAAGTGTTACTTCCAAATCAGGAGATTCTCAACGATATGAGCTTGAATGGTTTTTGTATGATTACATGCAGTACTTGTTATATATGTAAATAAATTTAAACCTGCTAACATATCTGTGTTGAAGTGTTATTATTTGTTGCTTTAATTTGATCATAAAAGCAAATGCTTTAACCATAACTGGCATGTTCTTGGTGTTTCCGAGGGTTATGACTGGAAATTTCCAGCACGATTTCCGTTCTTCTTTATTTGTACTGCTAGAGTTTGAATTAAGGATGATGCCAAGAGAGTAGAAACACAAGTAAACTAAGAGGAACTACAGTTTACCCCTTAAATAATTGTACATACCCAATTTTATGAGGTGCCCTCCCAATTTCTGTTTGTAATACTTGAGAATGTTTGTTTTACTTGGTATGAAACTATGAATGATGATGTTATGTGCCCTTTTCATGGTTCAAGAATTCAAATTCATTATTTTAATGTAAGCTAGAATAGGATGTCTCTTCCTTATTATCGTAGTTCGGCCACAAATTTATGCTTGTATTCCACAATTTATTCACCACTCAATAATGTAGTACTAATACAATACATGTAAGCTCTTAATCTATGTGTTGAGAAGGCCAAATTTGCATTATGAGGGACCCAACATGTAAGAATTTTATTTTTCTCTTTCCATGTCTTTTGCTGTCATGTTCTTAAATTCCATGTGGCAGCATAATTTGGTATTTGTTTGTGTGCTTTATACATCTTCTACACTGAACTGTGGTTCACAAATAGAAATTGCATTGTCATTTTTGCGTCGCTCGATTTGTTCATTTTAGCAACGGTCTATGCATGTTATGAAACAATACCTCTGGAGTTCTCTTAAATTGCATAAACCATGTTTCTCATGCATATAGTACGTAACATGCTAATATTTGGTGGAATTTGTTGCTTGGCCTGCAGAGGAGTAGTTTGATTTAACTTCTTTTGCTGAAAAAATGAGCATTTTTACGTGGGCCTCGAACCTAGGACAAGCTGCTTCTATGCAGTGATGCACCAATTCTTTGATTTATTATATAACCGTAGTAGTCTTGGCCTGACAATTGCTCTCTCGGGCAGTGAAAGTTTAGTCTTATGCATGAGAGGAGTAGAGTTTATTCACAATATTAGTACAAGTAAGCAAAGAAGATAACCAAAATAGTTTTCCATTTTCAACACTGCATGCACTCTCCCTATATCATAAGTGCACATTTGCAGGATCCATTACACAATCACAAAATGGAAGTACCAATTGTCCCTTATTCCTTAACATGTATCTGCATGAAGCGATTCAATGTTTCTTTATTTTTTCCCTATTTACTATTTTCTTTATCGAAATTATTTAGGGCGTGATAAGGTTAGTATATATATGGAGAATTTTTGGAGCTGTGTATGTACAAAAATGCCAACCTATTTAATTGAAATTGGAAATTTTCGACTGAATCCCTTGTGTTGATACAAAGCTAAAGAAAGCAGCTTTAAACTGTGCAAGAATTAGATTCTGTTGGTCCTTTGTGGTTTCTGCTGTCTTAATGGGTAACATCTCCATGTTACCATGTTCTGAAAACTGTGTTCTTTTCATTAGTTGAATGCTTATTATGATATCTTAATGCTATGAAGTGGTGGAAAGGCTTCTTAATTACTCGAGATATGATCCTAAAACCTCTCAATTTGGATCTGTTCAAGTGGAAGCTGGTCAGGCCACAAATCGATTTGGTCATTTAGTGAACCATCGAGTCAACATTGAATGTATTAACTCTCATTTAAGTGATATTTCATTTAAATAATTGGTCAAAACATTTTATGTCTAATGCTATTGTTCGGGGCTTTGAGGTACTCCATGTAATACAGTGTTGCTTGATCTGAGATTCTCTTTATGAATATTTGATTATGAATGCAAAAGATGTTCTGTGGCCCGTGCCAGGTGATGTAAGCATATGAATTCTTTTTGATTTATGTTAGAATTTCATAACAGATGAAGCAGGAGGCACCTCAGACGAGGATCTATGCTGCGGGGAGATGGAAGCAGCGGATAGTACCCAAGAATCTCCTGCTAACCGTGAAGGTGATAATGAGCTAAAAGAAACGCTGATGCGCAAATATAGTGGCTACCTTAGCAGCTTGAGAAAGGAATTTTTGAAGAAGAGGAAGAAAGGCAAGTTACCCAAGGATGCAAGAACTGCATTGCTTGACTGGTGGAATACCCACTACAGATGGCCTTATCCCACGGTAATTTCTCTACTACTACTTGGCGCCATTCTTTAAGGATGTCTTGAAACTCTGTGTCACTAGAAATTGTAGTACTCTATCCGAGATCTGAGAAGATAGAACTGGTTCCTATTTTAACTGGTCCTTCTAAACATTATATAGCTTTTGTGATGACTCCCCACGCGCTATCTCCTCTTGTACCTTTGCTATAATGGTCAATTCCCAAACTTAGGGACTCTACTCAAATGCCCTGGCTAATATTATTGATACTTACTACTCATCTGTGTATTTGTCACTCTTAGTTGTTAAGGATTCAACCTATACACAGTGAAGAATTTTAACATGCATGTCTTATAATCGAAGTTACTAATGCCACTTTTTATGAACGATTGCATGTAGTTATCTTTCAGATGATTAAGTGTACAGAAGGTAAACTCATTTGTTTCAGTGGTAGAATGGATAGATTGAAGTGACGACCGTGCAATATCCAGGGTCACGAGTTTATAATGCTGATCAGGTGTTTTCTATTAATTGTGAATGTAACATCGAAGAACAATAATGCAGGAAGAAGAGAAAAATAGGTTGTCGGAGATCACTGGGCTAGACCCGAAGCAGATAAACAACTGGTTCATAAACCAAAGGAAGCGACACTGGCGGCCATCAGAAGACATGAAATATGCTCTCATGGAAGGTGTCAGCAGCGGTAGCATTGCTGGATCCATGTATTTCGATGGAGCTGGAGGCACTGGAAGTATTGGCACTTGAAAAAAAGAGCAAAAGAAACTTGCTGCGACTTTTCAAAGTATAACTAGCTAACTAACAAGTAGTGCATAGTATGACAAAAACATTTGTATTTTGAAGTTTATATATTGACTTATATTCAGAACAATGTGTTATATATTCTCTTTCCAAGTTTCAATTTAGAAGGAATTCAAGAAAGTAACCAGCTCCTTCCTTGGTTGTTGCTCCCAAATGCATACACAACTATAAATGATCGTACAAGTAATAAAATGATAAATCGAGTGTCGAACTCACAGATACTTGTATCAACTACCCACTAAAATCACTAAAATTGTTATTCAGGCAAACCAAAATCGAGTTCAAGAATGTGATTACACTAAACTATAATTTTAAGTAGTAAATGAATTATCAAGTAGCAAAATAATTGTGGTGAATTTAGTAGAGACAAATATTCCAGGGTTATGACCGATTCACCAATCCTATTGTGTTCTAGTTAACTCTTCGTTTCATACAATTTACTCACGGTTGCTAATTAATCGAACAATTGCTCTCATAGCCTTCTCCCGAAGTACTACTCGCCTATTCAAAATAGATTAACGACTATATTTTTATGGAATTAATCTATCAAGAACGTATTAAGATTACGATATTTAATTAAGCACGGTGACTAGGAATATTCTTATCCTAACCACAAATCCGCCCCCCTAAGAGTTAAAGATCGTGCTCTCTTCAATTCTTCTCTAATCTAAACATGGCTTTCCCAAGCATAACATAGATTGTAAATAGAACCTAACTGCTAGCTAGACAATTAAGCAATTAATCAAAAAATTGAAGAAACAATCATATATTAGTGAATTGTACACAAGGTTAAGTCAATGTAAAACAACAATATTCATGGCTAAATCACAACCCCAGAACGATGAGTTTTAACCACTCATAATCTGGACAATTTTTCAAGTATTTTGCATAAGCAAATTACAAAGAAAAAATAAAGGGATGAAGAACTCGACGATTTTCTCCTCCACAAGTTGTCCATGTGATGTTCTTGCTTCCGATCGCAAAAACTCTCCTAAAAATGGTGTTTAATGACTATTTATATGTGTAGGGAAAAGACCTAAAGGAAATAATTAAGTCCAAAATCGAATAGGAGACAAAATAGACTTTAAAAATCTGGAACACCCTCACTACATGCCTCACCTCCGACCTCTATAGTGCACTCCACCTCATTTTACATTGTGCGTTGCAAGCTCTGTGGCGCGCTTGCTCTCGCGGTAACCCTCGCGTCGCATGCTCAAACGCGCGCTATGAATCTCGCGTCGCACGCTGTAACGCGAGCAAGATTGCTTGCATCCATGATGCTGCTTTGCTTTTGAATTGTTTCAGTTTGAGAGGTGAAAAGGTTCAAATAGAAGGTTACTTCAAACAAATGGGTAAGACTTGTAATGTGGTTGCCAAAGAAACAGGATTACAGGCTCAAAGGGGTTAACTACGATACATAACAATTAGGAGGGTAAATTATATATATCTGACTCAACAAAGAAATGCTTATATCACTTCCAAGACTGAACAACTCTACTATTTCTCTTTGCAAACACACGGGACAAGTTCTAGACATCAAATGCAATTCATAGAATAACACACAAACCTCACACACACATGACACATAACTCACTCAGGATTGGACTCATGAAGACACTCTAGTCAAAGCAGTTATGCAAAGTTAAGATCATACGATTTAAGATACTTATACAAGAGTAAAAAACTGAGCTTAAGCATCACAACCAAAGTACTCACTATACTCAAGGCATAACAAAGTGAAGAGATATTGCTTCAATTCAATTCATCTCACAGTGGCTCCTACTCCTAAAAAATAAAACTACCTACACCCGGTTCAAATAAAATCCTTGGAAAAGAACCGCGACATAAAGAAAAACCAAGGAGGAATTATTACACTTCCTAACAAAAGAAAATATTTTTGTCTTTTTTTTTTCTTTAGACTTAAATCCCTCAAGAAACCTTTCGAATGAAATCCATCGTCCGGAGAAGTCAAATTTTTCTACTTTTTTTGTTTTTTTTTTGTTTTTTTTTCATGGCTACTAAAAAAATACTACACTACAACAAATTATCTAGAGACTTCTCCCGCCCCACACTTAAAAGAGTGTAGTGTCCCCAATGCACAAATAAGCAAAATAATAATGAGGGTAGACAAGAAACTCCCTGAAAGGCCAAAGGCCGAAGCAATAGCGGCTCACGGGTACTCAGACTTCCCCCAGGCATGATCCTTTGTATGTCACCCCACACTTAGTTCTCACCATCTAACTCGCTTTTTCACTCTTCCAATGGCTTTGTATCCTATGCTTATAATCCTACAAAACAAAAATGATTACTACAACAATAATAAGAAAAAAGAAAATAGAAATAAACGAAAGCAGTAAAGATGGGTTGTGTGAGACCCCATGTGTTTTTTTTTTCTTCTCTCTTCTCTTACGTAACGTGGCGTTGTTAT
>ML412070.1:0-12341 GCA_005239525.1 Nicotiana knightiana | reverse complement strand
GCAGCAAAAATTACAAACTAGTCAAAGGACGGTCTATCTTATTGTCACGACCCGGAATTCCTATCTTCGGGATGGTGATGGTGCCTAACATTTCATTTGCTAGACAAGGTAGCGTTAGAGAATCGTTAAGCCAATTATTATTCAATTTAAGTAAATAGAGTCAATTAAGCCACAATGAAATAAAACCGAGTGCAGAATAATACAAAAGCCCATAATATTTACTAAAATCCGAATCTGGAATCACAATTTACGAGCTTCTAAGATTTTCTACAAACAGAGTCTGAAAGAAATACAACTGTTTTGAATGACAAGAAACAGNCAGCGTTAGAGAATCGTTAAGCCAATTATTATTCAATTTAAGTAAATAGAGTCAATTAAGCCACAATGAAATAAAACCGAGTGCGGAATAATACAAAAGCCCATAATATTTACTAAAATCCGAATCTGGAATCACAATTTACGAGCTTCTAGGATTTTCTACAAACAGAGTCTGAAAGAAATACAACTGTTTTGAATGACAAGAAACAGTAAAATAGGGGAAAATAGAAGGGGATTTCAAGGTCTGCGGACGCCAGCAGATCTACCTCGAGTCTCCAATGAGTAAATCCAAGTTGCTACGCCTAACGATCAGCTAGGACCAATGCAAAAATTTGTACAAGAAGTGCAGAGTGTAGTATGAGTACGACCGACCTCATGTACTCTGTAAGTGACCAGCGTAACCTCGACGAAGTAGTGACGAGAATAAGGCGGGTCATTTGCACTACAACCTCTACGCAGTATATAATAAAGATTTAACAGCTACAACCTCAAGAAATAAGCTAGTGACATTCAGAATTACAAATCCTTAAAGTCAAATGAAAATACTGTAAAACCAACACAGCTCAAGGAAATAGAAACACATAGGTTGTTGTGGCGCGCAGCCTGATCCCACCGTATAACACAGAATCCTCCTTTATTTCACCGTATCAACATCAACAACAACAAATAATATGTATATATGTTGCGACGTACAACCCAATCCCATCATATCACAATATCATCATCATAATTCACTTTTATTTTATCGAAACAATCCACCCTTATTCCACATGTTGCGGCGAGCAATCCGATCCCACCGTACATTACAAATTCACCCTTATTCCAACATATTAATCCACCCTTTTTACCTGTTGCGGCGTGCAACCCTATCCTACGATATCAATACAAAATATTCAATGTGCACACTAAAATTTACAATTCAAATCACGAAACGCCTTTACGATCGATAAATAACAAATTGAACCAAATACGAAACCTTGTACAACATGGGAATCTACCTAAGTAATACTACACAGCGAGACCAATCCATTAATTGACAATTAGAAGGTGCAAATAAACCAACTTAAGAAAATAGCAGGAAATCATAAAACTATGAAAAGATCTAACATCATTAATAGGAGAAGACACTGACTAACGGGTAGCAGTTAAGCGTGGAAAGCATTTAGAGCACATAACAATTAAGACAAGGAAAGAGATAATTAAGGATAAGCGGAAAATCAGAGAAAACAGATAATTCAGCGGCACATAAGCACTCTTCACCTCGCATATACGTCGTTCACATGAAAATCACATAGCACATAGTTTTAGGGTTCCTAATTCCCTCAAGTTAAGGTTAAACACGACACTTACCTCGCTCCAAAGATCACCCAATGCACCACCACTGCTTTTCCTTTCAAACAAGCCTTCAAACCAACAATATCTAGCAAATTACCAACCAAACGATTCAAATTAAGCCTTAGAAACTACCCACGATTACAAAGGATTTAATTTAGGTCATTATTGAAAAAGTCAACTCCCTGGACCGCTTGGTCCAAACCCGAAATTCGGACCAAGGCCTGATTAACCATTCACCCCTAAGCTCGGTTATGTAATTTGTTTTGAAATCTGACCTCAATTTGAGGTCTAAATCCCAATTTTCCAAATATTTCTAATTCTACCCAAACACCCAATTTTCACCATGAAAACACTAGATTTTAGGTTGAAATATTCAGAAATGTAGTGAAAGGTTGAAAGAAAATGGATTAGAGTCACTTAACAATGATTTGGGGAAGAAGGGTGCTTGGGAAAATCGTCTCTAGGGTTTTTTTGTTTTGAAAATTTGAAGAATGAGAGAAAATCCGGTTTTTTAGCTATTTGATCAGTTGCATATGACACATTTGCGATCGGTGGTTCTCAATTGCGAACCCCGCAAATGCAAAGAAACAACCGCAAATGCGAAATTCTCTCATTTATGTTTTCATCACATTTGCGATGATTTGTTCACAAATGCGAACTTTGATTTTCCACAAATGCGACCGTTTGATCGCAATTGCGATCACTGTATCCCCATGTCCCACTTCGCAAATGCGAACTTGAGGTGTCCCAGATACTCTTCGCAAATGCGAGGAGTTGCTCGCAAATGCGAACCTAGCAGAGGTTGCAAATGTAAAGCCTGACCTCACAATTGCTAGGTCTAAGGTCTGCACCAGAACCGAAGCAAACCAGTAATATTTATAAGTCCAAATTCATTCTGTAGCATATTTGAAACTCACCCGAGCCCTAGGGGCTCTTAACAATATATGCACACAAGTCTAAAAATATCATACGAATATTTTCGCGTGATCGAATCGCCAAAATAACACTTAGAACTACGAATTTAGCATTAAATCAAAGAAAATTTTCAAGAAAACTCATGAACTTCTATTTTCACAAACGGACATCCGAATCACGTCAAACCAACTCCATTTCTCACCAAATTTGACAGACAAGTCATAAATATATTATTGGACCTATACCTAGTTCCAAAACTAAAATACAGACCCGATATCAATAAAGTATAACATTGGTCAAACTTTCAAAGTTATTAAGCTTTTAAACTTTCAAATTTCAACAAAGTGTAATAACTCGGGTTAGGGACTTCCGAATTTGATTCCGAGCATACGCCCAAATCCCAAATCACGATACTGACCCACCGGGTCTATCAAAATACGAATCCGAGTCCGTTTGTCCAAAACAATGACCGAAGTCAACTCAAATGGATTTTAAGACAAAAGTTTCATATTTTTCTTAGTTTTTAACATAAAAGCTTTCCATAAAAAGTACATGGACTGCGCACGTAAATGGAGGAGGGATAATATGAGGTATTTAAGGTTTCAAAGAGCATTATTAGGTTCAAAAATATAAGGTGACCTATTGGGTCATCACACTTGTTCTTCTCTTGTTCGGCCCCACTAGTTCGCAGGGGCAGAGGGAGAGTAGAACCTACGGTTTCGTGTGAAGTCAGTAACTTTGGTCCAAACTATATATTTATTTTATGAAATTCATTGAACATCTATAAATTATTAATTATAACCCAGTAACTTAAAAAATTTAGAATCTTGAACCCACAAATTTCAAATTCTGTCTCAGTCTCTACTAGTTAGACTAGCTAGTGAGCGGTTCTTTCGAACTGGAAGCAAGCTTGGCTTTCTTGAAGCTATAAATAGAGGCTTTGATACCTTACATACATACTTTTAATAATTTAATAACTGAAGAGAGATCTTACATGAAGTTGAGAGTCTTGTTTAGTAGCCAAGGATGGCTTACCTACTTTATTTGATAGTTCAAAACAAAAAGAAAACAAAAAAAAAGAACGTTTTCATTTGGTAGCAGCAAGTCATCCTAGCTATCTCTTGTATCACTTTTTTGAACATGATTTTTGGTTGAGTTTAACTATTACACCAAAAGATACAGGTAACTCTCCGATAAAAATAAAATTTATAATCGTCAAAATCAGTTAGGTTAGATGCCAGGCTACCTCAATATGTAAATATGATGTAATTATCAAAATACTTTTATATTATTAATAAAATAAGTTAATCTCTTTACTAAAGAGAAATCTAGATTGACGAGAGCATGTTGATAATGAGGAAGTCATTCTATCAAACATGCAATAATATTATCACCTCAATTAGTATAGGAAATGACAGAGGAATAAATTATGTATTTCACTCTTTTTATTTATTTAGTTTATTTTCTTTTTTTTGAGTCAACAAGAATGAATTTTTGCTGGTGATCGAGATTTGGATTTCAACACTCTTCTATTATTCTAATCTTTTTCTTTCTCTTTTTCTTTTTTTTTTTCCTATTTTTGGATGGGGATGGGTTCTTCTATGCTTCTTCTTATGTAGCCGGAGCTAGAGTTTAAACTACGGGTCGACCGAACTCAATAATTTAGGTTCATATTGTAATATTTATCGTAAGAAATTTATTGAATATGAACAAGGACTATTTCTGGTCCAGTGAGCTTAAAAGGACTAAGATTTCGAACCCGTAAACTTCAAATCCTGATAATAACTAGAAATAATAATATATTGCTTTGGAATACGTGTCACAATGTTCTTTGCAAGTTATCAGACTCCCATTTTATATAGTAGGGGAGTCCTACTTTAGGCACAATTCTATGAAAGCTAAAAATCACCCAATTTGCTGATTTGTCGGTTCTTTATTTATACGTGCCGAGATTCCCGTCGAAATATCTGACCGGTTACGGATATTTCTGCCTTCCGTTATTTCGGTCTTCTGTTGGTTATACCAACAATGTTTCCTCTAGCTTATTCGGGGTTAGGGTCGATTTCGGGAACATGGGCTAAATGTTTTTGAGGACGGACATTCTGACCTCGTGTTTGGTTCGATGAAACTAGGGATCGATCTTTAACCCGTCGTGTTCCGAGCATGTCTGTTGCTCAATAGTCGAGCCCAATTTCGACCGTATACAGATAGTCTCCTCATTTCTCAGGGAGTAAACGATGAAAAACTATATGATCTTCCGATTCTCTCCTCGGTACTTCGCGTTAGAAATGACAAAATGAACAAAATGTCTCATCGGTCACGTCTTAATGGCATTAAATGCTTGTCAGTTGGTGGTAAGCCACTTCTAGCTTTGACTATCGTTTGGAAATTATAAATACCCCATTATTCATTCATTAAACTTTACATCCAAATCTTCTCTACTCCTGTTTCTTAGAAATTTCAACACTTCTCTGCATTAAATTTCTGGCTATTTTGAAATAATTTCACATGAAATCCAGCTCTGTTTTTATCCCCAACCATCAAGCTTAATCTTTAAATTTCCTCTCTTTTCTTCATTAATAAAAGAAATGGCAAAGACTTCAAAATCCTTCCTCCAAAAACAAATTCCTCTACCTCGCAACCGGCTGTAGAGGAAAACATTTCGTCTACTGCTACCGAGGAACTGGCATCAGAACCTCCTCTGAAAATGTTCATCCCCTGGGGGTTGCCGACCGGTGTTGATTTCAAGACCGAGAATCCCTCTTCGGTACCGGTTCGGTGTGAGCCGGTCTCGAGATATATTTTGTCGATCACCAAGGACGTCATTTTCGAGGTCAACAAAGATTGTGACTGGGTTAATAAGCACGTAGTGGTCCCCAAGCTTGAGGAAGTAATTACTACCCACGTGGAGGGATTTTTAAGTGTTTACACTTATCCCTTCACGTTGCGTCCCTTGGACCCGGTCATTATTGCCTTCTGTAAGAGGTACGAGGTGACCCTTGATCAAATCCACTCTTCTTTTTGGAGGTTAATAATTCTCCTCCATTTTTTCGTAACCAAGATCGAGGGGTATCCCTTCACCCTCGACCATCTTATGCGCTTACATAGTCCCCGAGTTTATCGAGGGGGACTAATCAAGCTAGCTCATCGGTCCAGTAAGGCCCCATTCTCAAGCATCGACAAAGATCAGGATCGAGGTTTGTTAGGCCGATTTTTTCGAGTGCAGACCTCGGATTTGATCCCAGCCAACATATGCCTTTTCATGAGAAGTGGAACATGATATGTAAGTATAATCCTGCTTTTAAGATTTTGTTCATCGCTTTTCCTTTTTCTCCCTTCTCATCAATGTTTTGCGGTGATGTAGTTGTTGCTCGGATGCTATATGTTGTTTCCCGACTCAAGGAGTGGGTCGAGGGAATTGTGTCTCAAAAATCATTTTCCGAACGCGCACGGTGAAAGCTTTCGAAGGGTCGGTGGGAGGCCTATTCTCATGATGATATTCCTCTCTTGAGTGAACAACACTTGGGTTTTCTCTGTGCTGCTGCACTTTACTCGTTTCTTTTTCTTTGTGGTTCTTTCCAAAGATATTGCAATGAGGGCTCCATCCGGTGATGGCACCATCGTAACCGAACCATCTTCCTCGAGACAGGATAAAGAGAAGAAAATAAAAAGGGCTTCAAGTTCTCCGAGCTCCGAGAAGAAGAAGCCAAGGAAAAGAATGGCGCGTAAAACTAATGAAAGCTCTGGTGCTCATGTACTCTCTCCGGACTCACTCTATCGATTTCGGGATAAGTTCGAGGAGGAAGGATAATCCTTTGATCTGGTGCCCAGGGAGCCGTCTCAGCTTGAGGGCAATGGGCCTCCGAACTAGTTGGAGGCGAGGCCGATCTTCCTCAAGTGGGGGAGGCCGAGGAGGAGGCAGGAACTGAAGCTTCTCGGGATGCGGGCAAATCCCCGCAGGAAGCACTTGGCACAATATAAATTGTGTAGTCCCCCACGTTCACAAAGTCGATGGTCAACAAGGCCCAGGTGAAAAAGAACGCCCCATCGAGAGGGCCCATAGAGCGAACTAATCCTTCCGTGATTTTTTTGACAGCATGGATCTGGCGACCACGGAGGACGCCACCCAATTTGGCGATTAAAAGATACTGAGGAAGAGCTCACCCTCCGAAGCAAGTGGGCCTTCCTCGAGCCCAAAATTGGTCAATTGATTCCCTGCTCTAAGTGCTAATGCCGATCGGAAATGATCCATTGTTATCTCCCTTCCGGAGGATGCCCGAGTCCTCTCTGCCTCCATAGGGGTAACCAGTTTTCATCGGTGTTTGGTGACCGTGGATGATCAAGCAAAGGTGAACAAGGTGGATGCACCATGCCTTGTCAGCGAAGCAAAATAGGTGATGAATTGGTTAACTTCATGCTTTACTAAGTGACTTTTTGATTTACTCTCTCATTATTTTGCAGATAACTTGGTGCTTCTTTATGTGCTTGTAGGCCTTGGTGCTTCATCACGAGACCTTTTTAAGGTACCGGGACGAGCTGAAGCAACTCGAAGTTGAAGTTCGTGATCTCACTAAGAAGAGAGACGCCTTTAAACTTCTTAGCGAGAAATTCAAAGGAGAGATTAAGAACCTCTAGGCCGAGCTGGAAGTTCCTCGGAAGGAACATGCTAATTTGGTTGAGCAGGTAAAAGTTTTTTAGATTAGTGACGATTAATTTGATTCGTTGACAGATGTCAAAATCCTTAGGTCCAGCCAAAACTCGATTGGATTGACTAGCTTCGAGCTTAAATGGATATAGTCAAAGTTGAGACCGATGAATGGGGAAGCCGAATGGATCATTTGGCCTCGGAAAAAGAGGCTGCTCAGGCACAACTAACTTAAGCTGAAATCTAGCTTAGAGCAGCAAAGGGGAGGGCCGAGGTTCAGACCAATAAGGTTGAGGAGCTCCAATCTCAGTTGAGTTCGATTGTATCCGATCAAGAAAATCTGGCTAAGGAGCTTAAGGCGGCCAAGTCAAAGGTCGTCGTGGTCAAAGGTAAAGTTGATGTAAAGGTGGCCCAGCACAAGGCCGATGCCGAGGTGGCTCAAGACCTTGTAAAAAATATAGTTGAGCATATGAAGTGGCAATCCCGAAGGGAGGCATCGAAGAAATTCATGCTTGGGGATTGGATTTATCGGCTGAGATCGAGAATGCCAAGGTGCTCGAAGCCGAGACCAGGAAGCTGACCTATCCCGAGAGGAAGATTCGGGTGAGTCCGAGGGTGGCGGAGAACCTGAAGGTGATGATGCGGCCCTCAACGAAAACTAGGCCAGTTAGGACCGTTTTAGATGTGTTTCTCTTCTGCTATTTTTTTATCACCCTTTTGTTGAGGTCATTCGACCTTTTTAAAAATTTGCATCAGGGCTATTTGGCCCTTGTAAAAATAATTTTTGAAATGTATATAAGGTTTTTCCCCTTCCACAACTTTTGAATTTTTCCTTTATTTTATTATTTGTATTCGCAAAGATCAAAATGACTTAGCATGAAATAGTTAGGTTATGTTCTGATGTTCTAACAAAACATTCCTTTAACGTTATTTTGTTTTAAGACATCGTGGGTATTCGGTATTGCCAAAAATGTTTTCCCAAAGTAGTTCAGATTATAGTTTGTCGAGGGTAGCCTTTAGAACCGGTTATAAAATGTTTTGGAGGCTTTCTTTTTGTTACGGGTCCCGGACGTCTCTTAGCCGTGTTAATATGGTTGTAGCCTTTTTAGTTCGGGTGTCGCCCCATGGGCTTTCTATATCAAGTTATCTGGGCTTGCCTAAGATAACAGTCCCCAAATGGGGGTGGTCGTGGACTTTGAAATTCGGGCATTGACTAATAGGTCTTATGCCCCGAGGTTTGATGGCTCGGACCGTCCGAGTTTGTTTTCCAACGGAAGTCCCTGAGTGAGAGTGATTGTTTGAACTCGGATTAAGGTGGCCCTTGGTATCAATACCTTTAGGGGATCAGACGTAGGAAATTCCTTGAGAAACACAAGAAAATTTTTAAAGGAAAATATGTTTATGCGCATGGAAGAGACTTCTTTTAATTCTTGTGCATAATAGTTATACATGTATACATGCTTTGTGCCAGGGTTCGAGCGGTATATGTGGGCACAGTTCATTTAACCATGTGGCCCTTCCAATAAATCCTATTGATCGAGATATTTGAATCACGAAGTTTGTTCCATTGCAAAAGTTGATACACGAGGTTACTGCCCCCCAGTGTTCAGGGCTGATCGAAGAGAGGCCTCGAGTGCTTTAGTGATCATCGTAACAAGTTCGTAGCCGGCCTTCAATTCTAAGTTAGCACGATTTACTTGTTTCCTTGTTAAAAACCTTGCTGGAAAACCCATTTAGGACAAAATCGGTTCAAGGAAAAAAGAAAGCAACGCGTGCTTTCAGACCTATAATGTTGTATTATTCCTTGTTGGTTACCTGTAAACGGTAGTTTAAAATGTAAATAAAAGAAAGAACGGGGTCGTACCTTAGCATTAATATCACTTCAAGTGAGTTATATTCCAGTTGTTTGGTAGTTTCTCGTCGTTCATTGTTACGAGTTTGTAGGATCCTTTTCTGGTGATCTCGATAATTTGGTACGGTCCTTCCCAGTTTTGCCCCAATTTCGCTTCGTTCAGGTTTCGGGTGCTCAGTGTGAACTTCCTTATTACCAAGTCCCTTCTACTGATGTATCAGAGGTTGGACCTTCCATTATAATACCTTTCAATCCGCTATTTTTGGGCAGCCAACCGCACAAGGGCGGCTTCGCGCCTTTCATATAATAGCTCCAGGCTCGTACTCATGGCCTCTTCATTCGGTTCCTTTATTACATATCAGAATCTGATACTTGGTTCTTCGACTTTGACTGGTATTAGAGCTTCGGTGCTATAAACCAATGAAAATGGGGTTGCCCTAGTACTGGACTTCGAGGTTGTATGGTATGCCCATAGGACTTCAGGTAGGATTTCCTTCCATTTTCCTTTGGCGTCGGTTAACCCCTTTTTAAGGTTTTGGAGTATGGTTTTGTTGGTACATTCAGCTTGTTTGTTCTCAATAGGGTAATAGGGTGTTGATAGGATCCTTTTGATCTTTTTGCTTTTAAGAATTTTGGTTACTTTGTTGCCGATGAATTGTTTCCCATTGTCGCAAACGATCTCGGCCGGCATTCTGAACCGGCATATGATGTGGTCCCAAATGAAATCGATGACTTCCTTCTCTCTGACCTTCTCTTACGCCTGTGCTTCCACCCATTTAGAAAAATAGTCAGTCATAAACAAAATAAATTGAGCCTTACTGGATGCCTATGGAAGGGGGCCGGCAATGTCCATTACCCACTTCAGGAACGGCCATGGTAACAAAACCGATTGCAGCAGCTCCCCAGGTTTATAAATCATCAGAGCATGTCTTTGGCATCCATCACATTTTAGAACGAACTCCTTTGTGTATTTTTCTATGTGGATCCAGTAGTAACCGGCTCTGATTAGTTTTGAACCAGCGGTTCGGCGCCCCAATGATTTCCACAGGTTCTTTCGTGGATTTCCCTCAAAACGTACTCAGTATCCCCTGGCCCTAGACATATTGCAAGTGGACCATCGAATGTTCTTCTGAACAAGGTTCCTTCTTCAGACAGGCTAAACGGGGCTGCATTTGTATGCAGGGCCCTCAATTGTTTTGGATCCAAAGGTAATTTACCAGTCCTGAGGTATTCTACGCATTTATTCCTCCAGTACCGAGTTTGGAGTTGAACTCGTCATTTTTGATCAACGACCCTAAGTTAGCGAGTGCATCAGCCTAGCTGTTTTGATCCCGAGCTACGTGTTGCAAAGTCCATCATTTGAACCGATGTAATGTTACACGTAACTTGTCCAAGTATATTTGCATTCGTTCTTGTCTGACCTCGAATGTTCCATTAACTTGGTTTACCACAATGAGGGAGTCGCACTTGGCTTCGATCACCTCTGCCCCAAGCTTTTGGCTAGTTCAAGTTCTGCAATCATGGCCTCATAATCGACTTCATTGTTAGTCAGCTTCACAATCTTTATGGATTGTCTAATCACATTACCTATTGGTGGCTTCAATATGATGCCAAGTCCAGACCTTTTTGCGTTTGAGGCACTCTTTGTAAAGAGGGCCAGATTCCCGAGGAAGTCCATGAGATAATTAATAACTCTCTTTCGACCTTGGGTATTAGGGTCGGCGTAAAGTCGTCCACAAAGTCTGCCAAGATTTGAGACTTGATGGCGGTCAGGCTTATGCATAACGTTCCATAACGGGTAAGTAGTTATGACATATATGGGGTGACACTAGTGTGGTTTTAGCTTCCTAGAGGCGCTTTGGAAAGTGAGCACCATTTTTTCTAGGTGAGGGTACCTAGTTTCGGCCTCGCCTAGGGTCCTGCTAACATAGTAAATTCGAAATTGCGTACCTTGCTCTTCCCGGAATAGGACTCCACTTACCGCTATCTCCGAAATCGCCAAGTACAAGTACAAATATTCGTCTAATTTCTTTGTGTGAAGTAGTGGCGGGCTCGATAAGTATCATTTGAGTTCCTCCAAAGCTCGTTTGCATTCCTGGGTCCATGTGAAGTTATTCTTCTTCTTCAATAGTGCGAAGAATTAGTGTCTCTTGTTGGGTGACCTCGAAATGAATCGCCCCAGGGCGGCTATGCACCTGGTTAACCTTTGCACGGTCTTTACGTTGTCCATAATCGTGATATCTTCGATGGATTTGATTTTGTCACATTGATCTCGATTCCCCGGTTGGATACCATGAATCTGAGTAATTTACCTAACCGAACTCCAAATGCACATTTCTCTGGGTTCAGCTTCATATTGTATTGCTTCAGTATGCTGAAGGTTTCTTGCAAATGTTTTAAATGGTCCTCTCATCGCAAGGGTCCAGGCTGAGGTCTCCTCTTCTGTTTGACCGGGTGGAACATTGGGTCCAGGCTTAGCTTGTGACTGGTTATCTCTGGTGGGACCCCTGTCATGTCATGGTGGACCAAGCGAAGTAATCTTCGTTATTTATAAGAAATTGAATGAGTGTTTTGCATGAGTTCGGAGCTTAACCCCGTGGCCAGGTTTACCTTTCGATCGGGCAAGTGTTCTCTCAATATGACTTGTCCCAGCTCCTCGACCGTCGATTTAGTGGCATCAGAACCATTGGGAGCTATAAAATATCTGGGAACCCCATAATCATCATCCTCACCCTCCCCTTGTCGTCCGAATCTGCCGAGGATGGTACCAATGATTGCTATTTGGTCCCATTTTTTATCATCTAGTCCGGATCCTTCAATGTTGAGATCTTAGATGCCGGTATCACCTCCTCGATCGCGAACATTTCCTTGGCATCCTGTTGTTCACCATATATTTTTTGGCTCCGCTAGGTGTTGGGAATTTCAGTGCCTGGTGCATTGTTGAGGGCACTGCCCTCATGTTTTGGGTCCATGGACTTCTGAATAAAGCGTTGTACCTCATGTCTCCTTCGATCACATAAAATTAAGTTTCCTGGATGGTCCCAACAGCGTTTACTGCCAATATTATCTCTCCATTGTGGTTTCACATGCCATGTTGAATCCGTTTAGAACGCGGACTGTAGGCACGATTTGGTCTTTTAGACCGAGCTTCTCCACGACCCTCGATCGAATGACGTTGGCCGAACTACCTAGGTCAATTAACACACATTTAACTCGAATTTTATTTACAAGTACAAATATTACCAGTACATCATTGTGGGGATGTACAATCCCTTC
>MDKJ01146937.1:0-35175 GCA_005239525.1 Nicotiana knightiana | reverse complement strand
TTAATGCTCATGAAATGTAAGGTATATCACATGTTAAACTATGCAATTTAGTCTCGCATCACTGCCCTCTCCACTTAACCTTCACTGAAGCTATATCCTTAGACCTCAGCTTTCTGACCTGACGACCCAAAATAAGCACTGGCTCTACCTCATATGACATATCACCCTCGAGCTGAACCGTCTGAAGTCCAAAACATGAGACGGGCCACCAACATACTTTCGAATCATCGAAATATGGAACGCCGGATGAATACTCAATAATATGGGAGGCAAAGCAAGTCTATAAGCCACATCCCCAATCCTCTGAAGCACCTCAAATGGCCCAATGAACCTGGGACTCAGCTTTCCCCTCTTTCCGAACCTCATAACACCCTTCATTGGTGAAGCCTTCAGCAGCACCTTCTCCCCAACCATGAAAGACACATCTCGGACCTTTCGGTTCACATAACTCTTTTGCTTAGACTGCGTGTGCGAAGCCGCTCCTGAATCAACTTCGCCTTGCCCAACGCATCCTGAACCAAGTCTATGCCCAATGGCCTAGCCTCGCCCGGCTCAAACCAACCAACTGGAGATCTACACCTCCTACCATAAAAAGCCTCATACGGAGCCATCTAGATACTCGACTGATAACTATTATTATATGCAAACTCCACGAGTGGCAGAAGTTGGTCCCATGAACCCCCAAAATCAATGACACAGGCACGCAACATATCCTCCAAAATATTAATAGTACGCTCCGACTGCTCGTCGGTCTGAGGATGAAACGCTATTCTCAACTCGACCTGAGTACCCAACTCTCTCTGCACGGCCCTCCAAAACTGAGATGTGAACTGAGTACCTCTGTCAGAAATGTTAGAAATTGGGACCCCATGCAATCAGACAATCTACCTAGTATAAATCCCAGCTAACCACTGCGAAGAATAAGTAGTGCCAATAGGAATGAAGTGCGCGGACTTAGTCAGTCGATCCACAATAAACCCATATATCATCAAACCTCCTCGAAGTCCGTGGGAGCCCAACTACGAAGTCCATGGTGATCTGCTCCCACTTCCACTCCGGAATATCTAATCTCTGAAGTAATCCACCTGGTCTCTGATGCTCATGCTTGACTTACTAACAGTTGAGACACTGAGCTACGAACTCCACAACATCCCTCTTCATCCGCCTCCACCAATAATGTTGTCTCAGATCCTGATACATATTCACGGCACCCGGATGGATGTAATACCGCGAACTATGGGCCTCAGCTAGAATCAAATCTCGAAGCCCATCCACATTGGGAAGGAAAATCCGGCCCTGCATCTTCATGACCCCATCATCACTAATAACCACATCCCTGGCATCACCGCGACGAACCCTGTCCTGAAGAAGGAGCAAGTGTGGATCATCATACTGGCATGCTCTAATATGATCATAAAGAGAAGACATGGAGGATACACAAGCCAATACCCGCGGAGGCTCTGATAGATCCAATCTCACCAACTGACCCGCTAAAGCCTGAACATCAAGTGCTAATGGCCGCTCTGCTACTGGAAGGTAGGGTAGACTCCCGAAACTCTCCGCTCTGGGACTCAGGGCATCGGCCACTATATTGGCCTTCCCCGGATGATATAAAATAGTGAGGTCATAATCCTTGAGAAGCTCCAACCACCTCCTTTGACGCAAATTCAGATCCTTCTGCTTAAGTAGATGCTGCAAACTACGGTGATCAGTGAAAATCTCACAATGCACTCCATATAAATAATGACGCCAAATCTTCAAGCGTGGACAATAGCTGCTAGCTCAAGATCGTGCACGGGATAATTCTTCTTTTGCACCTTCAACTGTCTGGACGTGTAGGAAATCACCCTACCGTTCTTCATCAAAATTTCTCCAAGGCCAGCTCTCGAGGCATCACAGTAAATCGTATAAGAACCTGAACTCGTAGGCAAAATCAATACCGGAGTTGTGGTCAAAGCTGACTTGAGCTTATGAAAGCTCTCCTAACACTCCCCCGTCCACCTGAACTGAGCACCCTTCTGGGTCAGTCTGGTCATATGTGCTGCAATAGATGAAAATCCCTCTACGAAACGGCGATAGAACCCTGCCAAACAAAGGAAACTGCGAATCTCGGTAGCTGATGACGGTCTAGGCCAGCTCTGCACTACCTCTATATTCTTTGGGTCAACCTGAATACCCTAACTGGACACCACGTTCCCCAAGAACTCTACTGAATCAAGCCAGAACTCACACTTCAAAAATTTCGCATATAATCTCTTCTCCCTCAAGGTCTGAAGCACAACTCTCAAATGCTGCTCATGATCCTCTCGAGATCGGGAATACACCAAGATATTGTCAATGAATACGATGACGAAAGAGTCCATATTAGGATGGACTACAATGTGCATAAAGGTTGTTGGGGCATTGGTCAGCCCGAAAAACATAACCAGAAACTCATAATGACCATATCTAGTCCTGAAAGCAGTCCTCGGAATGTTTGGCCCCCGAATCTTCAACTGATGATAGCCGGAACGCAAGTCAATCTTGGTAAACACCCTGGCACCCTGCAACCGATCAAACAAGTCATCAATACGAGGCAAGGGATACCGGTTCTTCACTGTAACCCTGTTCAGCTGCCGATAATCAATACGCATACGCATAGAACCATCCTTCTTCTTTACAAACAACACCGGTGCACCCCAAGGTGACACACTGGGCCGAATGAACCCCTTACCTAGGAGTTCCTGAAGCTGCTCCTTTAATTCCTTTAGCTCCGCTAGTTCCATACGATAAGGTGGAATAGAAATAGCTGAGTGCCTGGCACCAGGTCAATACCAAAATTAATGTCCCTATCAGGTGGCATGCCTGGCAGGTCTATAGGAAACACGTCCGGAAAGTCACGTATCACAGGAACCGAATCAATAGCGGGAGTCTCACCACTGACATCCCTCACAAAATCCAAATACGATAAACACCCCTTCTCAACCATACGCTGAGCCTTCAGGTAGGAAATCACCCTACTAGGCACATACTCAGAAGAAACTCTCCACTCAACCCTCGAACATCCTGGCATAGCTAAGGTCACGGTCTTAGCGTGACAGTCAAGAACAACATGACACGGAGATAACCAATCCATGCCCAATCACATCAAAATCGACCATGCTGACCACGATCGATATACACGGTCCACAACAATAGTATCACCCACCTGAGTCGACACATGAACAGACGTAACTAAAGACTCATAGGGCATATCCAGAAAGTGGAAAAAATATGACGCAGCATAGGAATATGTAGAACCAGGGTCAAATAAAGCCAAAGCATCTCGGCGACAGACTGAGACAGTACCTGCGATCACTGCATCGGAGGCCATAGCATCGGGCCTGGCTGGAAATGCATACATACGGGCCTGACCTCCACCTGCTCGACCTCCCCCTCAAGGGCGGCCTCTAGTTGACTGACTACCACCCCTGGCTGCCTGGGCGGGTGGTGAAGTAACTGGAGCTGAAGTAGAGGGCTGGCCCCTCTGCTGAGAAGAACCATCAGGATGACGTGGACACTGCCTCCACACGTTCCCAAACTCGCCGCACTCAAAGGAACTCCCTGGAGCTGGATACGAGGACTGATAGAAACCACTGGCACCAGAATGGCCACTAGAAGAATCATGCATAGAGGAACTCTGAACTGGTGGTGCTCGAGCTGAAATCTGGGCTGGGAGGGCACTGAATGAAGAACGATCGGGCTGAGAACCGCGGGGACCATGCCCTGAAGATGCACCACTATAGGTTGGGCGAACTGACTGAGGAGGCCTGAATGAACGGCCTCTACCATGCTGAAACTGCCCCCTGGAAGGAGCACCACTAGAACCACCCGATCCACGAGGCCTCTTGGCCTCCCTCTCCTCCCGCTCCTAGCGGTGAACCGACTCAATATCTCGAGTAATATCAACAACCTGCTCGAATGTAGCATCTGATACCCTCTCCCGAGTCATGAAAAGGCGGAGCTGATAAGTGAGGCCATCCACGAACCTTATAATCCTCTCCTTATCAGTAGTAACCAACTCAGTGGCATGACGAGCCAACTCCAAAAACCTCATCTCATACTGTGTCTTTGATAGCTCCCCCTGACGCAGCTGCTCAAAATGCCTGCGCTGCTCCTCCCTATGAGACTGGGGTACATAATTCTCCAAGATGATAGTGGAGAGCTACTTCCAGGTGAGGGGTGCTGAACCAACAGGACTACGCCTCTCAAAAGACTCCCACCAAGTGAAAGCAGCACCAGAAAATTGAAAAGTAACAAACAAGACCCCACTGGTCTCCAGAATCCCAGCAGTACGCAGCATCCTCTAACACTTATCCAGAAAACGCTGGGCATCCTCGCCCTCAGCACCACTGAATGTCAGAGGATGTAGTCTACTAAACCTCTCCAGTCTACGTTGCTCGTCCTCTGGCATAGCTGGAACCACGAAGTCCCGAACTGGAGCAACCGGCTGGGCTGGAACTTCCCCCGGTATCTGATGGCCCTGAGTAACCTGCTCAGGTGTCCGGGCAACTGGAGTCTTAAAGCCTCCCCCGGCCTGAGAATTAGCGGCAACCGCATGAGCAAGGGTGGTACACACAGTCAAGATCTGAGCCAAGGTCTCCTGAACACCCGGAAAAATAGGTACTGCCGGTGTCTGAGCCTGTCCCGCTGGAGCATCTGCGGCGGGAATCTGATCCTAAACAGTAGGGGGATCAACTGGTACTGCCCTAGATGCTACACGGCCTGGCCCCCTACCTCTACCACGGCCTCGACCACGACCTCGACCCCTCACCGTTCTAGTTGGTGGCTGATCACCCTGATCGGTAGCGCGAGTCCTCACCATCTGTGAGAGAAGGAAACAACAAAAGTTTAGATTTCCAGAATAAACAAAATGGCACGACAGAATTCAAGAAAAATGAGACTTTTCCTAAGGGTTCTGCAGCCTTTCGAAGATAAGTACAAATGTCTCAGTACTGATCCGAAGACTCTACTAAACCTGCTCATGACCGTTGAGTCCTATGTAACCTAGGCTCTGATACCAACTTGTCGCGACCCCAAATCCTAAACCGGCCGTGATGGTGCCTATTGTGGAACTAGGGTAGCCAATTCACATATTTACAGTTTCTTTCCAAAAATCCCAAATCCTCATCGTCAATTCATAAACGCATATAAAATTACTGATTCTATTTAGCAAAATAAACAGCTAACCAATCTAAACCATCCCCCAAAATCCGGAGTCAACATGTCATGAGCATCTAAGAAAATATACCAAAAAGTGTACTATTATAATACAAAACCTTAGAACGAATAACTAGGTACAACATAAGAAGGGAAAACACATATGTTGCGGATGCTGAACAGCTACCTCTATGTCCCGAACTCCGGATCCGCACGGAATAGATGGCTAATGCTCGGTATCAGTACCTGTATCTGCACAAAGGGGTGCAGGGAGTAATGTGAGTACGCCAACTCAGTAGTAATGAAAATAAATCAAGTCTAAGCGGCAAGAAACACATAAAAATCAAATCATCAGTTCACAATATGCACAGCCTTTCTTTTCAACAATATATACATATATATGTATGAAATCAACATGCCTTAAAAGCCAACTTCAGTAAAAAAAATCCTTCGAAAAATGTGTTTTCCAACAATTTCAAAAATAAAAATATCTGAAGAATTTAGTGTAGAATGAAATAAGTAATAATTAGCCCCTCGAGCAGAACATGAATCATAAATCGCCCCTCGGGCAGAACATCACTCAGCACCTCATAGCCACTCAGTATCAGCCCCTCGGGCAACCTCACTGTCACTCATACCTCCCAGTCACTCGTCACTCGGCACTCGTCACTCGGCACTCGCACTCAGTAGGTACCTGCGCTCACTAGGGTGTGTACAGACTCCGAAGGGGCTCCTTCAGCCCAAGCGCTAATATCAAGCCACCTCGTGGCGTATCATATCCTCACAATTAGGCCCTCGACCTTACTCAGTCAGAACCTGTCAAAATCCCCTCAGGCGTATCAGTAAAACGGGGTACTCGACCCAAAAGCATCATTTTTTTAATTTCAAAACAGTGTAAATAAGGCTGAGTTTCAAAATCAGTTAAACATAACATGACTGAGTGTAAATCATAAATCAACAGTGAGGAAATAACAGTAAAAAGGCCCCTAGGGGTCTAAACAAGTCGGCACGAGGCCCCAAACATGGCTTATAGCCCAAGTAAATCAATAGTTTTAAAACATAATTTAACATATGATTTAGAATAAAAAAAATGCGCAACTCAATAGTTGACGCGGAGAGGACTAAGTCCAATCCAAAAATCAGTGCGCGCCACATACTCGTCATCCGACATGTGCCCATTCTAAAAACAGTGAGAAATATGAAATCCGGGGTTTCATACCCTCAGGACAAGATTTATAGCCATTACTTACCTCTATTGGGACACAATACCAATCCGCGATGTTCTTACCCCTCAATTCGGCTCCTGATTGCTCCGAATCTAACCAAAACCAGATTAACATCATCAATATACGCTAAAGGAACAAAACCCAATCGAAAACTATCAATTTAGACACAATTCTCGAAATTCGGCCAAACCCGAGCTCTGGGCCCACGTCTCGAAATTCGATAAAATTGACATCACTAGAATCCTCGTCCTCCCACGATTTTATACATACCAAGAACACCATAATCGGACCACAATTGCCCACTTAAATCATCAAAAGAAATTTCCAATTCCCATGCACCTAATCTCCCCAAATTTTGGGTTTAAATTCAACAAATTTCCGGTTTAATTACATAGAAAACGACATAAACACGAGTTATGAAGTTGAAAACCTTGCCTCTAATTGATTCCCTTCGATTTCCTTTTCAAGCCCTCTCAAAGAGCTCCCAACCCGTTCGATAATGGAGGAAAAATGAACTAATCTCGCAACAATGGCCTTTTAAAACATTCTGCCCAGCACTATAATTCCCTTCAGTGCGATCACGACTCCAGCCACGCGATCGCGATGCACAGTCCAGACCACTCTATGTGATCGCATACCAACACACGCGATCGCATAGAACAAATATCCATCCCACACACGCGCCTCAGAACCTCTATGCGATCGCACACAGGGCCACGTGATCGCACTGCTTCACCTGCCCAACATATGCGATTACAATACTTATTACGCGATCGCATAGAACAAATTTACTGCCCCAAATTTTTACTCTACGCGATCGCGGATGAATCCACGCGGTCGCAGTGAAGAAATCATTGCTGCTAAAACACCAGAAAAACAACAGACTCCTTAAGACCAAAAATGCCCGTTTGAGCATTTGAAATACACCCGAGGCCCTCGGGACCTCAACCAATCCTACCAACACACCCCATAACATCATTCAAACTTAGTCGAGCCTTTGAAACACCAAAAACAACACAAAAACACCAAAATTACATCAAATTCAAGCCTATGAACTTTGAAACTTCTAAATTTCGCCAATGATGTCGAAACCAACCAAAACAAATCCGGTTGACCTGAAAATTTGCACACATATCCAAAATGACATTGCGAACCTGTTCCAACTTCCTGATTCCATTCCGACCCCGATAGCCTATTTTTCACTGCCAACCAGTAATCGCCAAAAACTAACATTCGCCAATTCAAGCCTGATTCTACACCGGACATCAAAACTTCATTCCGAACACACCCTAAATCTAAAATCACCTAACGAAGCTATCCGAGCCATAAAATCTGCATTCTGAGGTCGTTTACCAATAAGTCAACTCCCAGTTGACTTTTTCAACTATTAAGCTAATTTAAGAGAATAAGTGTCTTTGTTCTCACCACAACCACTCCGAACCTGAACCACTCCGAACCTGAACCAACCGACCCAACACAACATAAATAGGCTAAGAAGCATATGATAAAGCAGAAATGGGAAAAACGGGGCTAATCTCATAGAACAACCGGCCGGGTCGTTACAGGAGGGGAGCCTGGTTGTGTTATGCGAACGTGACCCACCTTACGCGATCGCGAAGGTCATGGCCCATTACCCTGTGCAAACACGAGCAGGCCCACGCGAACGCGATGAAGGCCTGCCCAGTCATATTTAAACACTGTTAAACACTGACAGAACCCGTTCTTTCACCATTTTTTGAACTACAAAACCCTAAGGACGATTTTCTTTACCAAAGTACATCCCCAAAGCGTAGGTAATCAATTCTAAACTCTACTATTTCAAATATACGATGTTTTTCATCACTTTTAAATCAAAAATCAAGATTTTTCATGGTAAAAATTGAGGGTTTGGGTAGAACTAGAAATTTTTATAAAAATTGAATCATTACCTCGAACTGAGGTCGGATTTTGAAACTAGCTGCATATTCGGGCTCGAGGGTGAATGGATAAACGTAATTTGGTCCGAATCCCGAGTTTGGACCAAGCGGGCCCTGGGTCGGGTTTTAACTTTTTTTTTAGAAAACTTAGAAAAAATTATAATTTTCAGTAAAGTTAGTTCCTTTAGCATTAATTAATGATGTTAAGTTAATTATGGTTAGATTCGAGTGTATTGGAGGTGAATTCAAAAGGAAAAACTATAATTGAGCAGTGAGTGGCCTGCGAATTCGAGGTAAGTACTTGGTTTAACCTTGACTTGAGGGAATGAGAATCCCCACTTAATTGCTATGTGAATTTGCATGTGTGTGGTGTATAGGTGAGGTGACGAGTATCTATGCACCACCAAATTATCTATTAAACATTATCCCTTCCTCGTTTCCAATTTATTTGATTCAGCGCTTAATTGTTTTATGCACATTGATGTTTCTATGACTACTTGGCTTTGTTAACTTGTTGATAGGTTTTGGTTCAATTATTTTTGGAAAGTATTGGTTGTTCCCTTGGTTTCATTGTGGTACATAAAGGTTGAGCGGGTTGACATTGTTTTACGAAATATTGTATATTCCTGTTGGTTTCATTTTGAGATGATATTGATGAAGTTTATGAGAAAATACAGTTTCTTGTTTATATTTGTTAAGAAAAAAATGTTGTGAAAGGCTTGGCCTGAATTGTGAGAGTTTTCATAAATAAATTGATATGATATGTCTGGTGGTAGCGGGTTGCACGCGCAACAAGGAGTAATAACGGTGAACAGGTGGGATCGGGTTGCACACTGCAACAGAAGCAATAAGGGTGATATATATATAGGGAGGAGCAATAAGGGTGGACATGTGGGAGCATGTTGCATGCCGAAACAAGGAGCAATAAGGGAGGACACTTATATTTTACTGATTTTCAAAGAAAACAAAGATTTGAGAACTTACTGGTTTCCTTCACTATTTTTCATATTTTGCACTACTTTTATTTTTAAGTTAAAGTTTGGAAACTTGAAAACTTACGTGAGAATTGGTTATAGCTAAGACCTGAAAAAGGTGACTGAGTTATTTTAAATTGTTGCTACAGTTATTGTTTGTTTATTTTAGAATTTCCTTTTTGCTTTATTTTATGTAACAAGTTATATTGTTAATGCCCCGCCGTAGCCTCGTTAGTACTTCGTCGAGGTTAGGCTTGGCATTTACTCAGTACATGGGGTAGGTTGTACTGATACTACACTCTGCACTCTTTTGTGCAGATCCAAGTACCGGCCAGCATTAGAGATTTTAGTAGCGGTCATTCATCATTCGGAGACACGAGGTATATCTGTCGGCGTTCGCAAATTCCTGGAGTCTTCTCTTAGTTTATAGAGATTGTTTTATTCTACTCAAAACAAATATATTATTTTCTTTCAGCCCATTATTTGTAGTATACTTAGAAGTTCGTGAACTGTGACACCAGACCCTGGGTAGTCTTAGACTTATATATATATTTAGTTTGTGGATCGGTTTATTTATTTGTTTAACATTTTATTTATGAGGTTATTCACTGGAAATCATTAGACTTAATTTACTTTAAATTTGTTTTATTGTGTTTAAATAAGTAACCAAAGAAAAATAGCTAATCAAATTCTAACATTGGTTTGCCTAGCAAGTGTGGTGTTAGGCGCCATCATTATCCCTAAGGTTGGGGATTTGGATCGTGACAAAATAAGAGATAATGAAACAAATGAAGTGATTCATTGTGGAAGAATATTTCAACAATTTATAGTATATGTATATATAAAGCTTGAAACACAAAGATTAGACTTCTTCTCATTTAATCCAAATTTATTTAGAATTGAAGTCTTGTAAGGACTCCTTGGTATCTTAATTTCTCCTATCTAATAAGAGGGACTTAGCATATACCTGGACGGCATGCCTGCTTCACACTTCAAGGATAATTTTGTCTTTCCATCTAATTTTTTATGTTTCACTTGGATTATATATCGATCAAAACCTGGAAATCACCGCACTCTACAAGCTCTTCTTTCGCTTCTCTCTTCTCACTCTTCTTGTTCTTATCGATACCAGGCAAGCAGCTCTTTGAGATACTTGGCAGATGCAGGTTATTTGTATCAAAAGCTTAACAGCCAGTTTATTGCAAATTCAGTATCACCAATATCATAAAAGCTCCGCCGTCTGTCAATTCCCAGTTTCCAGCTATTCGCTTCTTGTGCTTCCTGATCTTATCTTTGTATTTTTGTGACTTTTCCCGTTTGGATCATTGTTTCTTGTGAGTTTTACTCTTCTTCTCTTCTCCCATGTTTCTCTATTTAATCTTTGATGGCATGCCAGGGCTTTACTGCTCAAAGAGTTTAATTTGTCCATCAACTTTGTTCTTAAGGTGTTTGAGGCAACTCTTGAATGAATTAGACATTTTTTTAGATTTCTACTATTTTTTTGGGTTTAATTTCTCGAGTGTGACGAAATACTAACAACTGCTTTTGCTTTCAATTAGACAGTACGAATTGAACAAAACCATCTATGCCTCGTGTCTTTTTCTCAAAAAGGAGAGAAATTTCAATAGAGTTTATTTTTTGGTTCACGTTGATTAGCTGTTGAGTTAGCAGGCAGGTGGACGACATCTCTGCCTGGCTGTTCGAGGGCATTATGGTCATTTCATGCAATTCTTGGGCATCCGTATCGTTGTTTTACTGTAGCTACTATATGAAATTTTGAGTGTCCTGACTAATATGTCCCTTTATGGGTCCCACGCCGACACTTATTACTCTCAAGTCAGAACAGTCATCTGCTTCCGCTACTTCAATTTGAGGAGTGGGTCCCCGCAGGTATTTCCCCTTCTCTTGAGCTTCTTCTTTTGATACAGTAGCTTTTGTTAGGTTAATTCTTCTTTCACATATGCATAGCTATATCATGTTTTAAATTATTGCTATTTAAGTTTTTCTTTTTTGTTAAATGATAATTGAAGATCGATAAAAAAATTGACGCTAAGCAGTCAAGACGAAGCGGATCATCAAATTTATTAATTTTTGAAAAATTACCTCAAAAACTAAAACCACTGTGCACAAATTAAAAGAGGAGTAACACACTACTCCTAGTATATATATATATAGCGAAATGTCGTTTGCTTTTTTATCCTTCAAAAAAAACTTCATATGGAACAAAATTGTAATTCAATTATTTACCTAATATTTAGGTATTTGAAATCAGCTAAAATTTTGCTTACTAAATCTTTCTTTATTTGAATTATTATATAGGAAGTCCTGATATTTAGGGGCTTTAAAATGCAATTGGTCAGTAATTAAAGGTTTTAAAAGAATTGACATAAATTGATAAAAACATGTCAAACTGTCAAAGACGGTGTGGATATAAAATTGCATACAAAATCTTGGATTTTAAAACGTATGCAAATTTTACCTTCATGTACACTACTCGGATGGTTTTCCAACCCAGCTCAAGCGGGCTTTGACATTTGACGGACTATGTTGGGCCGGCCCTCTATTTCGATGGACCTTAAAATAGTCAGCCAACGTAAAAATAGCATGTGGTAATCACTAAATAAGATTATGTTTATTTTTATTCACCAATTTTAATGCTGTGCAAAAATAACTACTACTCTATTAAAATTATTTTGAAAAGATAATTTTACCCTTTTTTCTATTCTTTTATTCCCAAACCTTTATTTTATATGGTTCTGTGGATTTAATTTGAGAGCCAAAATTTCAGAGGCAAATTTCGCTCCCTCAGTATCAGTATCATTCCTTGCATGCAAACCTTTGTTCGTTATTGTTCCTGCCCAACAATTCTCTACGTATAGTTTGTTAGACTTAATCTCTTCTCCTTTGTCATCTTCTCTGCATCAAACCAGCAAACTGGTATATTTTTTATTTTGCTTTTATGCATTTTTCTTTTTGTATATCTCTAATCGCGATCAATGTTGTGTTTGTCATTAAGTATGTGTGAAATTTCAAAAATAATGGTTATAACTTGATTCAGTGTGGGATAAGGAGCGGATTTTTGTGAGGAAGTTATTCAGAACTTTTTGGTATTGAAATGTGTTTGTGGTTCAATCAATATATTTGATTATGTAATGATATTTCATAAAATAGTCGTACGAATTCATAAGCTAACTGTGTTTATGAATTTTTAGTTAAATGTGCTTTTATAAAAGATGAATATAATTAGGTCCTGAATTTTAGTTTTTTAGTTTAAATATTAAGGACATTTCGAAAAAATAGTCCTAAGAACTTTTAAGCTAATGACATGTAGTTTACAGAATCAAGTGTCCTTAACTTTTGAACTTGTAACTGTAAGTTCATGACCTATTGTCCTTAACTTTTGAGCTTGTTAGTCTAAGTTTAGTACTAATAATCTGTCATGACCCAAAATCCATAAGGTCGTGATGGCGCCAGACACCATCGTCAGGCAAGCCAATCATTAATTAGTTGAAATAAATTTCTGTTTTAACATTTTTAAAATCATTAACTTTAACTTATTACGTAATAACTAAATAAAAATCCGTTAAGTAAATACGACAGTTTAATATTCCATTTTTATAAAATACATCTCATACACATCCCAGAACCCGGTGTCACAAGTGCATGAGCAAATTCTAAGAATTTCACAAATACTACAAAGCTTGTCCGATCTACAAATTGGACAAGGAATTTAGAATGAAAATAAATACAATATGAGGGAGACTCTGTCAGCCGCGGATCGCCTCCGGATGATGCAGCTCGCCTAAGTTTCCAAACCAGCCACATCGCTATGAAAGTACATGTAACGACCTGATCGGTCATTTTGAGCTCTAGCGCATCGTTCAGCGGTTTGAGGCCGTGAGCAACTTCGTTTCAGGTATTATGACCCGTGGGCGTGGGCATAATTGAATTTCGGGAAGTTTAGAGTTAATTTGGAAAGAAAATTCTCAATTCAGAAGCCTTAAGTTGGAAGAATCAACTAAGATTGGATATTTGAGTAAACGACCTCTAAATTGGGATTTGAAGGTTCTTTCAGGTTCGTATGATGATTTCGGACTTAGGCGTATGTCCGGATCGGGTTTTGGATAACCCGTGAGCGTTTTGACGTATATTATGGAAGATAGCATTTTAGGAGAATTTCATAAATTTGGACTGTAAGGAATTTCAGTATTATTGATGTCCGTTTAGGATTCTGATACTGGGAATAGCTCCGTATGGTGATTCTGGAGTTGGGAGTGCGATCGAAAGTGAATTTGGATGTCCGTAGGTCATTTTGAAGTCATTTGGCTAAAGATAGAAATTTGAAGGTTTTTAAGAAATCCAATCGGAAGTGAAAATTTTGATATCGATGTCGAAATGTGATTCCGGAAGTTGGAGCAGGTCCGTAATGTCGAATATGACTTGTGTGCAAAATTTGAGGCAAATCGGACGTGATTTGATAGGTTTCGGCATCGGATGTAGAAGTTGGAAATTTCTAAGTTCATAAAGTTTGAACTTTAGTGCGATTCCTGATTTCGGCGTTGTTTGATATGATTTGAATCCTCGAGCAAGTTCGTGGGGTGTTATGGGACTGAGTCGTGTGATTTGGACGAGGTCCCGGGGGGCCTCGGGTGGGTTTCGGGGTGAATTCGGACCATTTTTCTATGCTTTGTTGTTGCTGTTTTCTGGTGCATCTGGTGTGCAATGCGATCGCGGTCATAATTGTGCGGTCGAAGAAGGAATTAGAGGGGCTGGAATTTTGGCTTGTGCGATCGCACTTGGAGGTATGCAATCGCACAGAGGAGGATTTGGGGGGGCTGCTGCATTGGTCTATGCGATCGCAAATGTAGTTACGTGATTGCACAGAGGGAAAATTTGAGGCTATAGGCTTATGGCCTGTGCGATCGCAATGTTTAATGTGCGGTCGCACAATGTATTTTTTGGGGGCTTCTGGGACTTGTCCTGTGCGAACGCAGGTTCTCTACCGCGAACGCACTGAGTGAATTGGTGAGGCATCATAGTTGGCCTATGCCACCGCATAGCATGTTGTGCGATCGCATAAGAGGGTCACTTGGGCAGTGTGTTATTTTTAACGGGATTTTGACCATTTCTTCACTTGGTGTGGGCGATTTTGAGGAGCTTCAAGAGGGGATTTCCGTCAAGCATTACTAGGTAAACAATTTCTTTATGTTTTTAAGATAAATAAAAGTTATATGCATGGATTAGACATGAAAAATTGTGGAAAAATTGGGAAAATATTGAAGAAAACCTAGAAATGGTTTTTTGGATTTCTACCACGAATTTGAGCATGAAATTAAGGGTAAATTGTATATTTGAGTTAGTAAGGCTATGGGTAGGTTATATCTTCGAGAAATTTTGGAATCCGGGCATGTGGGCCCAAGGGCATTTTGGTCAATTCCTTAAGCGGAGATGGGAGTTTATATACTTTGAATTGCTAACGAATATTACAGTATATTTTCATTGGTTTGTCGTTATTTGGATAGTTTTGGGGCGTTGTGCATCGATTTGAGTCATCGGAAGGGCTTGGAAGCCGGTTATGGAATTTCGGAGCGAGGTAAGTCTCCTTTCTAACTTTGTGAGGGGGAATTGTCCCCCTAGGTGAACTAATTAAGTATGTGCTACTATCGGCAGGGGATACATACGCACGAGGTGACGGGAGTCCGTGCGTAGCTACTATTATGCCATGTCCGGGTAGTCTAGGACCCACTAACAAACCTTACTTGTTGTACTTGTGATCTTGCCGGTAATATCAGACCGCTAATATGATCGAAATAATGAATTGAATCCCTAAGAAGACTAGAGTTCATTTTCTTAATCACCTAGAAAGAGAATTGATTCCTACTTGGATAATTGTGTTCCTGATAAGATTATATTATTGAATATTATTGAACTTGGCAAATGAGTTTCAAAACAAAGATTTAAAAGCTATTGTTCATGTTCCTTTAAGAAGAATTTTACCACTTTCCTGGGTATAAAAATGCGAATTTATTATGTGAATATGTGTACATATGAGCACCTAAGTCGCAGGTATGATTCGCGAGGCGGCTAGCCTTATTATTTTTATGTTGACCGCGTCGCATGATCGTTTCACGAGCGGGGAAAATATATGCATTTATGGTTCTAGTCGTTCGACCCTTCGGCAGTGCACAGTTTATTATTGTTTGTCCGCGCCGTTCGACCCTCGGCATTGCTTGCGCATGATATTTACTGCGTATTTGCTGTGATTTTGCCTGATTACTGGCCTGGAGTTTTAAGTTGTCAACTGAAATGACAGAGATTTAAAGTTATTAATATTTTTGGAAGAAGTTGTTCCTTCCCGTTGATTATTTGTTATTTGATTAAATCACCCATGTTTGATTAATTATTATTGAAATGACGAAGAGTTAAAGTGTTTAATGTGGAAGGGTTGATATTATTTATTCTTGATTTTAATAAATTGCCTATGATAATCATGCTTAGTGTCACACTTGAATATACTAAATTGACCTCTAGCAAGTGTCTAATTCGACCTCTCGTCACTACCTCTCTGAGGTTAGGCGGGCGACTTACTGAGTACACGTTATTTTCGTACTCATGCTACACTTGCTGTGAATTTTTATTACACAGGTACTTCATAGCGATGTTGCTGGTTTGGAGACTTAGGCGAGCTGCATCATCCGGAGGCGATCCGTAGCTGATGGAGTCTCCCTCGTATCGTATTACATTATTTTAATTTCCTTGTCCACTTGTATTTCGGACAAGCTTTGTAGAAATTGTAAAATTCTTAGAAATTGCTCATGTACTTATGACACCGGGTTCTGGGATGTGTATGGGATGTATTATATAAAAAAATGGAATATTAAACTGTTGTATTTACTTCACAGATTTTGTTTAGTTATTACGTAACAAGTTAAAGACAATTATTTCAAAAATGTTAAAACAGGAATCTATTTCAAGTAATTAAAGATTGGCTTTCCTGACAATGGTGTCCGGCGCCATCACGACCTTATGGATTTTGGGTCGTGACAACATGGTATCAGAGCTCTAGGTTCCCTTAGGTCTCACGAGTCATGAGCAAGTCTAGTAGAGTCTTGCGGATCGGTACGGAGACGTCTGTACTTATCTTTGAGAGGCTACAGGTTTGTTATGAGTCCTTCCCTTCTTGATTCCTCATCGTGCGATTCGATTCCTTTGAGGCTTATGCCTATGTTTATTCCTACTCAATCTTACGCGTCGCGAAGCGCTTGCTATGAATCAGAAATTTGAGGAATTGAAATGGTGCTATGGGTGTGGTGCGGGATGTTTCTCCCTGCGAAGTTGATTAAGGCTATTTTCGTTGCCCTGTGGAAGGATAATATGTTGTTTCAGCTCAGTAGCTGTGTTTCTGAGAGCTTTGAGGTTATGCTCAGGTTGTGATGATGTTTACGATTGGTTATCGTGTGATGTCGATATGATGATAGAACGCTTGCCCATATGTTGAGTCCTGATGAATGGTGTCTTCTCAGAGCGTGATTTTGAGATTTCGGTATTTTAGTTCCGGTAGAGGAAAGGCATTTGGATTATGAATGGTCCGGTTGGGGTTGATAAAGCAGTAAGGCTTGGTGTTTTCAAGTGAGGTGGCATATACACCTGTGATGTGATGTCGTCGTCACTAATCGAATGGAATGTGTTAAGTTTGTCGGTGCTATAGTTCTTCGGTTGCATTGGGTCAGATTATTGTGAAAAAGTATTGAAGAAGCGGCTGTCAGAGACCTTGAGGGGCGGTGGTTCAGTACTGGATAAGTATTGATAATGAAGGCAACTCGAGATAGATGATCTTCGGAGAGTTTGAAGTCGTGGTGATCTGCTGGTTTAAGAGCTACAGAGAATGATACTGAATTGAGGCTAGGCGGTGGTTCCATTTCTAGGAGGCCAGGTGTAAGAAGTGGAAGTCGAGCAGTCACAAAGTGGGGGAGCGACAGCATAGTGGTTAATGGAGGTGGTAAATGAAGCACGGTGTATGATGGGGTATTGATGTCGCCGAGAGTGTGCATTTCAGCATCATTGGAAGGTTCCGTGGATGATTTCTACAGGTGGGTCATCTTCTGTGAATAGGTTGGCGGTGGCATGGTTGGCAAGTTCCTGCGAGGGATTCTAGTGGCTATTCGTTAGGAGGCAGAATGTGTGAATGATGCTAGATAATTTGAATATTTACGGAGTGCTAACAAGAAAATTTTGAAAAATTGGGCAGATTGGTTGGGCTAGGTCATGTCAACAAAGGGGAAAGGATCTCAACAGGGTCTAGAGTGGTGCAAGGAGTAGCTTCGGGCTAAGTGGGGGAGTCCCACCACCTGCAGTTGGGTTGTAGGATTGTGTTACCATGGGGTTGCGAATTGTCGGCGTGTTGGCAAGTTATTACAGCTAAGGGAAAGGAGTAAAATGGTGATTGTGCGTGGGATTTGATGAATGTATGCAAAAGTTTGCCCTGTTGGACCAGGGTTAGGATTTGAGAGATTCAGAATTTATGCTTAAATCATAGGTGAGTGTAAGGGTAGTGACTCAGTCATGTACCTCATTGAGAGGATGTTTGTGTGCTAGAAGAGCCTTGGAGTTGATTGTATTCGGGGCCAGTCAGAGTGGGTGACTCTCAATAGCGGTCCTAGTAAATTCGAAAGTTAAGAATGCGGCGTTTAAGGGTTTCAGGAAGCAGTATGATCGAGAATTGAGCTTTTGCAGAGTAATTTCTGAGAAAAAGGAAGATGGTTGGAGTGTTCTATGATATGTTTCAACATACAGGATAGCATTGGAGGAGTGAGAGAAATAAACTCCGGGTTGTAGAAAGATTTTCAGGAGGGTATGAGACGGGTTACGAGATTTAGGCAGCATGGTCTCGTGAATCAAGGTCACTCGGGATGAGTGAGGGTTGAGTTTTTATGAGTTTAAGGAATTTACTGTTATTCCTGAGGAAATTGAAGATGATTAAAAGAAGATAGATTGATTAGCCATGGTTGAAATGGCACATGTGCGGTAGTGTTCAGTTTCGTCAGTATGATTGAGTTATGCGTGTGGTTTGCACAGTGTGTGCGAGGTTTGACGGCCGTCGTAACAGATTTGATTTGGGAGCATTCGAGTGCTATGGTTTGTCAGGTGTAGGCGGATCCCGGAAGGTTTATGGCAGCTTAGACCACTACTTAAAGGTTTGCATGTTGGGTGATTGTGAGAATTCACTTGACTGTTGTTATTGTTCTCCTGAATTGAGGAAAGTAAGAAGTTTCTATATGATGAGGTGTTTCCCCTGTTAGTGTTTCATGAGTTATGATGGAGTTCTTGCGCAATCTCACATTGGCATGTTAGGTGCGGTAAGCGGTATGTAACTGGAAGTAAGGAATCGAGATTGCGGTTCGGTGTTAACAAGGATGTCATGAGCTCGGATGAGCAAGAAAAAGTGACTTGAAAGTTCAGAGTAAGCTAGTGTTATCTTCAGTGTCACCAGAGGTCGATATTTGGTGAGAGAGGCTTTGTACCCTGGTCATGGGTTCTTATTGTGTTTTGCGGCCTTAGTGTGTTCGGTGTTATGGATGTGCAGACTAGTTACCTCGTGGAAGGTCGTGGGAGCGTGACCACGGGAAGATTTTATAGGTGTGACATGTAGTCACCTGATTGGTTGAAGATTTAGACCAAGTATAAGGAAGTGCAATATTGCTTATTTGAGGATTTATGCCTGGAAGGCGTTCAGTTTATTTGGTTGTGGATTGTGGGGTGTTGTCCCGGCCATGATGGTTGTTCTTGCGTATTATGAGTGGAAGTAGATTAATGTGGACCCAGGTAAGGCTATCAGCCTAATTCATTACGAGCAGAATCGCATTGAAGTGTATGAATGGATTTAAACGAGATTATAGGCTTCATGTGAGGCAGATGTGTTCATTTCAGTATAGCGCTCCTCAATGAGGGGTGTTGGAATATCAGGTGTTGTTCCTTCTTCGTCAAATCCATGTAATATTATGATTGTACCGTGTGAGTTATGAAACGGCTTGATAATTTCTTATGTGTTGAGGTCCCGCGTAGTGGTGATGTTATGTGAGCAGGATAGCTCTTGAGATCCAGAGGATATATATACACTGCACCTCAGTTGTGCTTGAGTTTTGTAGCATATGGCCTTATCAGTCTCCCCAGGATGGTATTATGCACTTAGCGTGCTTGTGACCGATATTCGGTAATGTGTAATAGTGAGCAATTCAGCTCCATGTATATTTCCTTATGTGAATTTTATGTGTGGATAGGGTGGCACGTCGCCACGAGTATGTTATTTGGATCGGGTTGCACGCCGCAACAGTGTGATGATGAGTAAGGTTACTATATTTATTTTTCTTATGTTTTATTTCCTATTTTCTGAGAAAAGTTCATATTAGTTGCGTGAGTTGAATAGTCCCTTCCTGAGTCATTTCTTATTTATCATGTTCGAGTTATGGCCTATTGGCGCGATGTGGTATCATGTGAGGCTGTTGGTTATGTTTGGGGTGATTTGTTGTCTGAACAGTTCATACTGGGTGAGACGAGATTATTGGATCAGGGATCAACGCGATAAGATTACGCGAACTATATTAAAGAACAAAAACCATTATTTGGTTCGTAATGAGGTGATGATTCTAGTCAAGAGGAGATATTCAATGATTTGTTAACTCGGCAGTTGATTATGAATTTCTACACATCTCCTCCGTTGTGGTGGTATCGCCAGCATTATAGCAGGATGTATATATATATATATATATATATCATGAGGTGCATTGGGAGCATCAGATTCATAGAATTTTGGATATTAAGGTTCAGGGAGTGTCATTGTGGTCAGATGATGAGTTATGCGTGCATGGTGCTGATTCAGCAAAGGTATGTAGTCATGTTATAGTATGTCGTGTGTTAGTTGATACGGTGTTTATATTGGAACTAGTCCTGGTAGAGAATTTCAAGTGTTGGAACTGGATTCTGAGCTTATGGTATGGATAAAAGAGGATATCTTCAGATTTGATCAAGCTAATGTGCGCAACTGGGTTGTGGTAGCACGGGCAGGTGCTCGAGGTGTTAAATAGTGATTTCAGATAACTCTAGAGCAGTTCTTAGCACGTTCGAGGACGAACGTCTGTTTAAGTGGGGGAGAATGTAACAGCCGGTCGTTTTGAGCTCTAGCGTGTCGTTCAGCGGTTTGAGGTCGTGAGGAACTTCGTTTCAGGTATTATGACTCGTGGGCGTGGCGTGGGCGGAATTGAATTTCAGGAAGTTTAGAGTTAATTTGGAAAGAAAATTCTCAATTCGGAAGCCTTAAGTTAGAAGAATCAACTAAGATTGGAATTTTGAGTAAACGACCTCTAAATAAAGATTTGAAGGTTCCTGCGGGTTCATATGATGATTTCGCACTTGGGCGTATGTCCGGAAAGGGTTTTGGATAACCTGGGAGCATTTCAGCGTATATTATGGAAGATAACATTTTAGAATAATTTCATAAATTTGGGATGTAAGTCATTTCAGTGTTATTGATGTCCGTTTAGGATTCCGAGCCTGGGAATAGCTCTGTATGGTGATTCTGGAGTTGGGAGCGCGATCGGAATTGAATTTGAATGTCCGTAGGTCATTTTGAAGTCATTTGGCTAAAGATAGAAATTTGAAGGTTTTTGAGAAATCCGACAGGAAGTGGAAATTTTGATATCGAGGTTAAAATGCGATTTCGGAAGTTGGAGCAGGTCCGTAATGTCGAATATGACTTGTGTGAAAAATTTGAGATCAAGCAGACGTGATTTGATAGGTTTCGGCATCAGATGTAGAAGTTGGAAATTTCTAAGTTCATAAAGTTTGAACATTAGTGCAATTTGTGATTTCGGCGTTGTTTAATGTGATTTGAAGCCTCGAGCAAGTTCGTGGGGTGTTATGGGACTGAGTCGTGTGATTTGGACGAGGTCCCGGGGGTCTCGGGTGTGTTTCGGGGTGAATTCGGACCATTTTTCTCTGTTTTTCTGCTGCTATTTTCTTGTGCATCTGGTGTGCAATGCGATCGCGGTCATAATTGTGCGATCGCGGAGAAGGAATTAGAGGGGCTGGAATTTTGGCTTGTGCGATCGCACTTGGAGGTATGTAATCACATAGAGGAGGATTTTGGGGGCTGCTGCATTGGTCTATGCGATCGCAGATGTAGTTGAGCGATCGCACAGAGGGAAAATTTGAGGCTACAGGCTTATGGCCTGTGCGATCGCAATGTTTAATGTGCGGTCACACAATTTTTTGTTTGGGGGCCTCTGGGACTTGGCCTGTACAAATGCAGGTTCTCTACCGCGAACGCACTGAGTGAATTGGTGAGGCATCATAGTTGGCATATGCGACCGGGGAGCATGTTGTGCGATCGCATAGGAGGGTCACCTAGGCAGTGTGTTATTTTTAACGGGATTTTGGCCATTTCTTCATTTCTTCACTTGGTGTGGGCGATTTTGAGGAGCTTCAAGAGGGATTTCCGTCAAGCATTACTAGGTAAGAAATTTCTTTATGTTTTTAAGATAAATACAAGTTATATGCATGGATTAGACATGAAAAATTGGGAAAATATTGAAGAAAACCTAGAAATGGTATTTTGGATTTCTACCACAAATTTGAGCATGCAATTAAGGGAAAATTATATATTTGAGTTAGTAAGGCTATGGGTAGGGTATATCTTCGAGAAATTTCGGAATCCGGGCATGTGGGCCCAAGGGCATTTTGGTTAATTCCTTAAGCGGAGATGGGAGTTTATATAATTTGAATTGTTAACGAATATTAGAGTATATTTTCATTGGTTTGTCGTTATTTGGCTAGTTTTGGGGCTTTGTACATCGATTTGAGTCATCGGAAGGGCTTGGAAGCTGGTTATGGAATTTCGGAGCGAGGTAAGTCTCCTTTCTAACTTTGTGAGGGGGAATTGTTCCACTAGGTGAACTAATTAAGTATGTGCTACTATCTGCGGGGGCTACGTAAGCACGAGGTGATGGGAGGCCGTGCGTAGCCACTATTATGCCATGTCCGGGTAGTCTAGGACCCACTAGCATGCCTTACTTGTTGTACTTGTGATCTTGCCGGGAATATTAGACCGCTAAAATGATCGAAATAATGAATTGAATCCCTAAGAAGACTAGAGTTCATTTTCTTAATCACCTAGAAAGAGAATTGATTCCTCCTTGGATAATTGTGTTCCTCATAAGGTTATATTATTGAATATTATTGAACTTGGCAAATGAGTTTCAAAACAAAGATTTAAAAGCTATTGTTCATGTTCCTTTAAGAAGAATTTTACCACTTTCCTGAGTAACTACTTTCTTGATAAAAATGCGAATTTAGTATGTGAATATGTGTACATATGAGCACCTGAGTCGCAGGTATGATCCGCGAGCAGGCTAGCCTTATTATGTTTATGTTGACCGCGTCGCATGATCGTTTCACGAGCGGGGAAAAATATATGCATCTATGGTTCTAGCCGTTCGACCCTTCGGCAGTGCACAGTTTATTATTGTTGGTCCGCGCCGTTCGACCCTCGACATTGCTTGCGCATGATATTTACTGCGTATTTGCTGTGATTTTGCCTGATTACTGGCCTGGAATTTTAAGTTGTCAACTGAAATGACAGAGATTTAAAGTTATTAAGATTTTGGAAGAAATTGTTCCTTCCTGTTGATTATTTGTTATTTGATTAAATCACCCATGTTTGATTAATTGTTATTGAAATGACGAAGAGTTAAAGTGTTAAATGTGGAAGGGTTGATTTTATTTATTCCTGATTTTAATAAATTGCCTATGATAATCATGCTTAGTGTCACACTTGAATATACTAAATTGACCTCTAGAAAGTGTCTAATTCGACCTCTCATCACTACCTCTCTGAGGTTAGGCGGGCGACTTACTGAGTACACGTTGTTTTCGTACTTATGCTACACTTGCTGTGCATTTTTATTGCACAGGTACCTTCATAGCGATGTGGCTGGTTCGGAGACTTAGGCGAGCTGCATCATCCGGAGGCGATACGCAGCTAACGGAGTCTCCCTCGTATTGTATTAAATTATTTTAATTTCCTTGTCCACTTGTATTTCAGACAAGCTTTGTAGAAATTGTAAAATTCTTAGAAATTGCTCATATACTTGTGACACCCGGTTCTGGGATGTGTATGGGATATATTTTATAAAAAATGGAATATTAAATTGTTGTATTTACTTAACGGATTTGGTTTAGTTATTACGTAACAAGTTAAAGACAATGATTTCAAATGTTAAAAGAGGAATCTATTTCAACTAATTAAAGATTGGCTTGCGTGGCAGTGGTGTCCGGCGCCATCACGACCTTATGGATTTTGGGTCGTGACAGTACCTGTGCAATAAAAATGCACAACAAGTGTAGGATGAGTACGAAAACAACGTGTACTCAGTAAGTATCCCGCCTAACTTCAGAGAGGTAGTGACGAGAGGTCGAATTAGACACTTGCTAGAAGTCAATTTAGCATAATCAAGTGAGACACTAAGAATGTATGTCATAGGCAATTTATTAAAAATCAGGAACAAATAATATCAACTCCTTCCACATTTGACACTTTAAGTCTTTGTCATTTCAGTTGACAATTTAAATCATAATCAGGGATAAGAAACATCAGATTTATTTCACATTTTACACATCAATTCTTCTTCTTTTTAGCTGGAAATTAAGAATTTCCTTAGGCCGATAAACATGTATAAATCACAGGAAATACACAGCAATTATCATGCGCAAACAAAGTGCCGAGGATCGAACGGCGCGGACCAACAATAATAAATTATGCACTGCCGAGGGTTGAACAGCTCGAACCATATATGCATCTATCTTCCCCGCTCGCGAATCGATCATGCGACACGGTTATACATAAATACAGGGTTATCCTGCTCGTGAATCATACTTGCGACTCAGGCACCCATAGATACACATAAATACAGGGTTATCATGCTCGCAAATATTACAAGCGACTCAGGCACCCATAGATACACATATTCACACAATAAGTCCACATTTTTCTCAAGAGAGCAGTTACTCAGGAAAGTGGTAAAATTCTTCTTAAAGGAACACGAAAAATAGCATTTAAATCTTTGTTTTGAAACTCATTTGCCAAGTTTAATAATATTCAATAATATAACCTTATCAGGAATACAATTAACCACGAACGAATCAATTCTCTTTCTAAATGATTAAGAAAGGTACACTCTAGTCTTCTTAGGAAATAAATTACCAATCAGGCGAATATTATTGGCAGGATCACATGTACAACACGTAAGGCATGCTAGTGGGTCCTAGACTACCCGGACATGGCATAATTGTAGCTACGCACGGACTCCCGTCACCTCGTGCGTACGTAGCCCCCGCAGATCGTAGCACATACTTAATTAGTTCACATAAGGGGACAATTCGCCCTCACAAGGTTAGAAAGGAGACTTACCTCGCTCCAAAATTTCATAACCGGCTTCCAAGCCCTTTCGACGACTCCAATGGACGCACAACGCCCCAAAATTATCCAAATAACGACAAACCAATGAAAATATACTCTAATATTTGCAACAATTCAAATTATATAATTTCCCAACTCCGCTCAGTGAATTGACCAAAATGCCCTCGGGCCCACGTGCCCGGATTCTGAAATTTCTCGAAGATATACCCTACCCATAGTCTTACTAACTCAAATATACAATTTACCCTTAATTTCATGCTCAAATTCGTGGTAAAAATCCAATATACCTCATCTCGCACCTGCGATTCCGCAGGTGCGACCAAACTTCCACACCTGCGGCTTCCTCGGCTACAGCCAAAACTCGCACCTGCCCCCCATTGTCCGCATCTGCGCCTCCGCAGGTGCGGAAATTACATCGCACCTGCACTCCCAGCCAAGCCAGCAAAACCTCGCACCTGCGGTGCCAAAGCCGCACCTGCGGCCCAAGCCTCACAGGTGCGATCACACCAGATGACAGCAACTTCAGCTTTTTTCAACTTCAAATATTGATCCGTTAACCACCCGGAATCCACCCGAGGCCCCCGAGACCCCGTCCAATTACACCAACCTGTTCCAAAACATAATATGGACTTGCTCGAGGCCTCAAATCACATCAAATAATGCCGAAATCACGAATCGCACTAAAATTCAAACTTTATGAACTTGAAGTTTCAAACTTCCACATCCGATGCCGAAACCTATCAAATCACGTCCGATTGACCCCAAATTTTGCACACAAGTCATATTCAACATTACGGACCTTCTCCAACTTCCGGAATCACATTCGGACCCCGATATCAAAATTTCCACTTTCGATCGGATTTCTCAAAAACCTTCAAATTTCTATCTTTAGCCAAATGACTTCAAAATGACCTACGGATATCCGCATTCACTTCCGATCGCGCTCCCAACTCTAGAATCAGCATACGGAGCTAATCCCAGGCTCGGAATCCTAAACGGACATCAATATCACTGAAATGCACTTCAAGCCAAAATTAGGAAATTTCTTGTAAAGTGCTGACTTCCACAATACACACCGAAATGCTCCCGGTTTATCCAAAACCCTATCCGGACATACGCCCAAGTCTGAAATCATCATACGAACCTGCTGGAACCTTCAATCCTGATTTGGAGGTCGTTTACTCAAAATTCCAATCTTAGTCAATTTCTCCAACTGAAGGCTTCTAAAATGAGAAGTTTCTTTCCAATTTGACTCCGAACTTCCCGAAATTCAACTCCGACCATTCCTACGAGTCATAATACCTGAAATGGAGCTGCTCATGACTTTAATCGATGAACGACACGCTAGAGCTCAAAACAACCGGTCAGGTCGTTACACTCTCCCCCACTTAAACAGACCTTCATCCTCGAACATGCTAAGAACTGCTATGGAGTTATCGGAAATCATTGTTTAACACCTCGAGCACCTGCCCGTGCTACCACAACCTAGTTGAGTACATTAGTTTGATCAAATCTGAAGATTTCTTCTTTTATCCATACAATAAGCTCAGAATCCAGTTCCAACACTTGAAATTTGTCTGCCAGACCTAATTCCAATATATAATCACCGTATCAACTACCACACGAGGTACCAAAACATGACTGCATACTTTTGCTGAATTTAGCGCCATACACCGCATATTTCACCATCCAATCACAATGACATTCCTTGAACCTTAATAGCCAAATTCCACGAATCTGATGCTCCCAATGCACCTTATGATATATATATATACATCCTGCTACAATGCTGGCGAAACCACCACAACGGAGGAGATGTTTATAAATTTCTAACCAATTGCAGAGTTAACCAAACATTGAATCTCTCCTTTTTGACTTAGATCATCATCTCATTATGAACCAAATAATGGTAACTGTCCTTTAATATATTCCGCATGATCTTATCGCACTGATCCCTGATCCAATAATATCGTCTCACCCAGTATGAACTGTTCAGACAACAAATCATACCAGACATGACCAACAGTCTCACATGATACCACATCGCGCCAATAGGCCAAAACTCGAACATGATACATAAGAAATGACTCAGGAAGGGACTACTCAACTCACGCAACTAATATGAACTTTCCTCAGAAAATAGGAAGTAAAACACAGAAAATAGATATAGGGGACCGTACTCAACATCACACTGTTGCGGTGCGCAACCCGATCCAAATAACATGCCCGTGGCGACGTGCCACCCGGTCCACACATAAAATTCACATAAGGAAATATACACGGAGCTGAATTTCTCACGGATACAATTTACTGAATACCGGTCACAAGCATGCTAAGTGCATAATACCATCATGGGGAGACTGATAAAGCCATATGCTACAAAACTCGAGCACAACTGAGGTGCGATATATACTCTGAGTCTCAAGAGCTCGCCTGCTCACATAACATCATCACTACGCAGAATCTCAACACATAAGAAATTACCAAGCCGTTTCACAACTCACACCGCACAATCATAATATCACATGAATTTGATGAAGACGGAACAACACCTGATATTCCAACACCCTTCCTTGAGGAGCGCCATACTGAAATGAACACATCTGACTCGCATGAAGCCCATAATCTTGTTTAAATCCATTCATACACTTCAGGCCGATTCTGCTCGCAATGAACTAGGCTGATAGCCTCACCTGGGTCCAAAATAACCTACTTCCTCTCATAACACGCAAGAACAACCATCATAGCCGGGACAACACCCCATAATCCACAACCAGCTAGACCGAACACCTTTCTAGCATAAATTTTCAAACAAGCAATATTGCACTTCCTTACACTTGGTCTAAATCTTCAATCAATCAGGTGACTACCTGTCACACTTATACCATCTTCCCGTGGTCACGCTCCCACGACCTTCTACATAAGGTAGCAAGTCTGCACATCCACCACAGGCCATACTAACGCTGTAAAACAAATCAAGAACCCATAACTAGGATGCAAAGCCTCTTCCACCGAATATCGATCTCAGGTGACACTGAAGATAACACTAGCTCACTCTGAACTTTCAAATCACTTTTTCTTGCTCATCCGAGCTCATGACATCCTTGTTAACAGCGAACCGCATTCTCGATTCTTACTCCCAGTTACACACTGTTTACTGCACCTAACATGCCAATATGAGATTGCGAAAGAATTCCATCACAACTCCTGAACCACTAACAGGGTGAGCACTTCATCATATAGAAACCTTTTACTTACCTCAATTTAAGAGAACAATAACAACACTCAAGTGAATTCTCACAATCACCCAATATGCAAATCCCTAAGTAGTGATCTGAACCACCATAAACCTTCCGGGATCCGCCTACGCCTGACATGCCATAGCACTCGAATGCTCCCATATGAAATCTATTACGATGGCCGACAAGCCCCGCACATACCGGCCCAAACCACATGCATAATTTAATTACACTGCTTGACATGTGCCATTTCAACCATGTCTAATAAATCTATCTTCTTTTAATCATCTTTAATTGCCTCAGGAATAATAATAACTTCCTTCAACTCATAGCAACTCAACACTCACTCATCCCGAGTGACCTTGATTCACGAGACCATGCTGCATATATCCCGCAACCCGTCTCATACCCTCCTAATAATCTTTCTACAACCCGGAGTTTATTTCTCTCACTCCTCCAATACTATCCTGCACGCTGAAAATAACATAGAACACTCCAATTATTTTCCCTTTCTTAGGAATTATACTGCAAAAGCTCGACTCTTCATCATACTGCTGCCTGAAACCCTTAAACATCGCGTTCTTAACCTTCGAATTCATTAGGACCACTATTGAGAGTCACCCACTCTGACTGGCCCCGAATACAATCAACTCCAAGGATCTTCTAGCACACGAACACCCTTTTTAATGAAGCACATGACTGAGTCACTACCCTAACAACTCGCCTATGCTTTAAGCATAAATTCTGAATCTCCCAAAACCTAATTCTGGTCCAATAGGACTAACTTGTGCACATATTTAGCAAATCCCATGCACAATTACCATTCTACTCCCTTCCCTTAGTTGTACTAACTTGCTAATATGCCGACAATCTGCAACCCCATGATAACACACTCCTACAACCCAACTGCAGGTGGTGAGACTCCCCCATTTAGCTCGAAGCTACTCTTTGCACCACTCTAGACCCTGCTGAGATCCTTTTCCTTTTGTTAGCATGATTTTGCTCAACCAATCCGTCAAATCCTTCCAAATTCTCTTGTTAGCACTCCCTAAATACTCAAATTCCCTAGCATTATTCACACATTCTGTCTCCTACCGAATAGCCACTAGAATCCCTCGCAGAAACTTGCCAACCATGCAACCGCTAACCTATTCACAGGAGATAACCCACCCCCAAAAATCACCAACTGACACCTTCCAACGATGCTGTATTGCACACTCTCTACAACATCAATACCCTATCATGCGCCCTTCTTCCTCTACCAACTATACTAGTCCGTCCGCTCCTCATGGACGTCTATTAAATGCGCTACAACATCTTCAAATTCACCGTCACATTGCATCCTTCTTCTTCCTTACAACTCCTCCCTGTTGTATCCAACCTTCCGCCGAAATAACCCATATTTCAACTTAAGCTCGTAGACCCAATCACCATCCACTAAGACTCTCAATCTTTCCATCAAGGTAGGCAACTTTCTTACCACTGAACTCCTGGGCTACGCTACCACTCTTCCACTTGTTAAACTCATTCCTTTAAACAACTACCTGACTTCCGTTCCTTACACCTGGCCTTTTAGAAATTTAGCCGCCGCCTGACACTTCTCACATGTCTTCCTTCGTCGTATGTTTTCCAATTCAATATCATTCTGTGCAGCTCTTACACCAGTAGATCACCACGACTTCAAACTCTCTGAAGATCATCTTTCTCGAGCTGCCTTCATTATCAATACTCATCCAGTATTGGACCACCGCGCCCCACCGTCTCTGACAACCGCTTACTCAATACTACTTCACAACACTCTGACCCAATGCAACCGAAGAACTATAACATCGGCGAACTTAACACATTCTATTCGATCAAAACAACGATACCACATCACAGATGAAAACTCCACCTCGCTTGATAATACCAAGTCTTATTACTTTATTCCCCCAGACTTGAACATTCATAGTCCAATTGCCCTTCCTCCGCCGAAACTAAAATACTGAAATCTCGAAATTACACTCTAAGAAGACCTCCCTTCAAGTCATTCATTACCCCGACATATGGGAAAACATTCTACCATCATATCAACACCGCGCAATAACCAATCGTAAGCATCATAACAATCTGAGCCTCAAAATTCTCAGAAACACAGCAACCAAGCCGAAACAACATAATATTATTTTGCAGGGCAACAACAACAGCCCCAACCAACTACACATGGAAAACATCGCGCGCCATATCTGTAGCACCATATCAATTCCTTATATCCACGTTTCATAGCAAGCGCTTCGCAACATATAAGATTGAGTAGGAAGAACATAGGCATAATCCTCAAAGGAATCGAATCGCACGATGAGGAATCAAGAATGGAAGTACTCCTAACAGCCCCGTAGCCTCTCGAAGATAAGTACAGACGTCTCCGTACCGATCCGCAAGACTCTACTAGACTTGCTCATGACTCGTGAGACCTAAGGGAACCTAGAGCTCTGATACCATGTTGTCACGACCCAAAATCCATAAGGTCGTGATGGCGTCGGACACCATTGTCAGGAAAGCCAATCTTTAATTACTTGAAATAGATTCCTGTTTTAACATTTTTGAAATAGTTGTCTTTAACTTGTTACGTAATAACTAAACAAAATCTGTGAAGTAAATACAACAGTTTAATATTCCATTTTTTATAAAATACATCCCATACACATCCCAGAACCCGGGTGTCACAAGTACATGAGCAATTTCTAAGAATTTCACAAATACTACAAAGCTTGTCCGAAATACAAATTGGACAAGGAATTTTGAATGAAAATAACTACAATATGAGGGAGACTCTGTTAGTTACGGATCGCCTCCGGATGATGCAGCTCGCTTAAGTCTCCAAACCAGCCACATCACTATGAAAGTACCTGTGCAATAAAAATGCACAACAAGTGTAGCATGAGTACGAAAACAATGTGTACTCAGTAAGTATCCCACCTAACCTCAGAGAGGTAGTGACGAGAGGTCGAATTAGACACTTGCTAGAAGTCAATTTAGCATAATCAAGTGAGACACTAAGCATGTATGTCATAGGCAATTTATTAAAAATCAGGAATAAATAATATCAACTCCTTCCACATTTAACACTTTAAGTCTTCGTCATTTCATTTGACAATTTAAATCATAATCGGGGATAAGAAACATCAGACTTATTTCACATTTTACACATCAATTCTTCTTGTACAACACGTAAGGCATGCTAGTGGGTCCTAGACTACCCGTACATGGCATAATAGTAGCTACGCATGGACTCCCGTCACCTCGTGCGTATGTAGCCCCCATAGATAGTAGCATATACTTAATTAGTTCACCTAGGGGGATAATTCCCCCTTACAAGGTTAGAAAGGAGACTTACCTCGCTCCGAAATTCCATAACCGGCTTCCAAGCCCTTCCGACGACTCCAATGGACGCACAACACCCCAAAACTATCCAAATAACGACAAACCAATGAAAATATATTCTAATATTTGCAAAAATTCAAATTATATAATTTCCCAACTCCGCTCAGTGAATTGACCAAAATGCCCTCGGGCCCACGTGCCCAGATTCGGAAATTTCTCGAAGATATACCCTACCCATAGTCTTACTAACTCAAATATACAATTTACCCTTAATTTCATGCTCAAATTCGTGGTAAAAATCCAATATACCAATTTCTAGGTTTTCTTCAAAATTTCCAATTTTCCACAATTTTTCATGTTCAAATCCATGCATATACCTTGTATTTAACTTGAGATGAGTGGGAATGACTTACCTTGTGATCCTTGACAAAAACCCTTCCTTGAAGCTCCCCACAATAGCCCATGCCAAGTGAAATAATGAAGAAATAGCCAAAAATCCCGTTTTAAAAACAATCTGCCTAGCCTCATTTCCGCACCTGCGATCCTCATCTCGCACCTGCGATTCCGCAGGTCTGACCAAACTCCCGCACATGTGGCTTCCTCAGATCCAGCCAAAACTCGCACCTATTGTCCGCATATGCGCCTCCACAGGTGCGGAAATTACATCGTACCTGCGCTCCCAGCCAAGCCAGCAAAATCTCGCACCTGCGGCGCCAAAGCCGCACCTGCGGCCCAAGCCTCGCAGGTGCGGTCACACCAGATGACAACAACTTCAGCTTTTCTCAACTTCAAATATTGATCCGTTAACCACCCGAAATCCACCCGAGGCCCCCGGGACCCCGTCCAATTACACCAACCTATTCCAAAACATAATGCAGACTTGCTTGAGGCCTCAAACCACATCAAATAACACTGAAATCATGAATCGCACTAAAATTCAAACTTTATGAACTTGAAGTTTCAAACTTCCACATCCGATGCCGAAACCTATCAAATCACGTCCGATCAATCCCAAATTTTGCACACAATTCATATTCGACATTACGGACCTGCTCCAACTTTCGGAATCACATTCGGACCCTGATATCAAAATTTCCACTTCCGGTCGGATTTCTCAAAAACCTTCAAAGTACTATCTTTAGCCAAATGACTTCAAAATGACCTACGGAATCTGAATTCACTTTAGATCGTGCTCCCAACTCCAGAATCACCATACGGAGCTATTCCCAGGCTCGGAATCCCAAACGGACATCAATATCACTAAAATGCGCTTCAAGCCAAACTTAGGAAATTTCTTCTAAAATGTTGACTTCCAGAATACACACTGAATCGCTCCCGGGTTATCCAACACCCGAAACGGACATATGCACAAGTCCGAAATTATCATACGAACCTGCTGGAACCTTCAAATCCTGATTCGGAGGTTGTTTACTCAAAATTCCAATCTTAGTCAATTTCTCCAACTGAAGGCTTCTGAAATGAGAATTTTCTTTCCAATTTGACTCCGAACTTCACGAAATTCAACTTCGACCATGCCTACGAGTCATAATACCTTGAATGGAGCTGCACATGACTTCAAAACGCTGAACGACGCGCTAGATATAAAAATGACTGGTCGGGTCGTTACATAATCCTTAACTTTTGAACTTGTAAGTCTAAGTTCAGGACCAAGTGTCCTTAACTTTTGAACTTGGAACTCGAAGTTCAGGACCAAGTGTCCTTAACTTTTGAACTTGTAACTGTAAGTTCGGGACCTATTATCCTTAACTTTTGAGGTTGTTAGTCTAAGTTCAGGACTAATTTTCCTTAACTTTTGAGCTTGGAACTCGAAGTTCAGGACTAATTGTCCTTAACTTTTGAACTTGTAACTGTAAGTTCAGGACCTATTGTCCTTAACTTTTGATCTTGTTAGTCTAAGTTCAGGATTAATTGTCCTTAACTTTTGAACTTGTAAGTCTAAGTTCAGGACCAAGTGTCCTTAACGTTTAAACTTGGAACTCGAAGTTCAGGACCAAGTATCCTTAACTTTTGAACTTGTAACTTTAATTTCAGGACCTATTATCCTTAACTTTAAGATGCATCTACTTAGGTCTTGGATTTTAGTTTTTTAGTTTAAATAATAAGGACATTTCAGAAAAATAGTCCTAATTTTTATGTTCTTTTTCCTTATTTGTAGTGTGCTAATGGAAGGAGATCGTGTTTTCGAGTTTGATGGTTGTCGTAATTCAATGAGCTATTGGAAAGGAGATTTTTCAGTATAAGGAAACAATAAAAAGTTTCTTGTCGAACGCGCAATGGAAGAAGTTGAGGGGTGGTATTTTCGAAAACTTTTTTCGATTACAAGGTGTGAAGTTCTGTGGTAAACTTGTTCATTGTGTGTTGCTTTCAGAAATTGTAAGCAATGAACCGAATTCAATGACATTCAAGGTTTTTGATCATGAAGTGAAGTTTATACATGAAGCGTTCCATATAATTACTAGTTTGAAATGTTCTTCTTCAGTGGACTTCAAAGTTTTGAGTGAAAGAGAGAATATGATTTCGAAAGTATACTTCCCTGGAAAGGATAGAATCGAGTTAGGAGATTTGTTGCATTTTGTTACTAGTCACCCAGATTGTACAACTGTATCATTTGTAGGCAGCGATGATGATGCGGTGAAGTTGGAAACAATTTATTTTGTTGAATCTGTTTTGATGGGGAAGCGCAAGAATCAGAATGTGTCTGAGCGGGTAATGAAAATTATAGATGACAATGAACTCTGCTCTTCTTTCAACTGGGGCTCTCTTTGTTATGAAACGTTAGTAAAATCATTGAACAGTTGCTTGAAGCCCAAACAAAATACTTCAGACAATGAGAATGAGAATGAGAATGAGAATGAGAAAGACAAGGACAGTTATATTATACTTGGCTTCCCTTTCGCCTTCTGTGTTTGGATTATGGAAGTATTCCCAATTTTTAGGAAAAACAATTTGTGAACTTCAGAGAATGTGGGTTTCCTCAGATGCTATGTTATTCAGATATGAAATCTCCACAATATGATACTTTGTGTAAAAAATACTTCCATAATGAAAAAGTAAGTTCATCTGGTTACTAGCTATGTTTTTTGTTTATGTGTTTTAGTTCTGAAAACTTACATTTTTTTCCTTATATAATAGGTGTATCAGTTGATCGAGGTGGCACCATTTGTTTCTTGTGAAGAAGATGCAGAGCCCGTTAGTGTGCATGAGCCATTGTCTCAAGATCAAAGTTCAATGCCTTCCTCCACACAATTTGATGAAGTCTTGCTTAAGGAAATTGTTAACGTAGATTTTTTGTCTTTGAATAACATTAGTTTTTTATTTAATTATTTTTTCTTAAGCGACTTTTTTGTTTTTATGGTTTTTGATTCAGAGATTATCGGAGAAGTTCAAAAGGGATATGTAGGCAGAAGTTACTGGAATAAATCAAAAAATAACTATATCAGAAAAAAATATTCAAAATGACATCAAGGTAATCTCATTAATTTCAGTGCTTGTAACTCGAAGTTCACCATGTCCTTAACTTTTGAGCTTGTTAGTCTAACTTCAGGACCAAGTGTCCTTAACTTTTGAACTTTAACTCTAAGTTAAGGACTACCCGTCCTTAACTTTTTAACTTGTAACTCTAACTTAAGGACTATCTGTCCTTAATTTGTGAGCTTGTAACTTGAAGTTTAGGACTACTTGTCCTTAACTTTTTAACTTGTAATTCTAAGTTAAGGACTACCCGTTCTTAATTTGTGAGCTTGTAACTTGAAGTTTAGGACTACATGTCCTTAACTTTTTAACTTGTAA